>SNQJ01S0014874.1:0-19712 GCA_010110895.2 Picea sitchensis
GATATTGTCGTACATTTGAACACTTCAACCTGTAAAATCCTTTCAACATGAACATAACATTTTTCCATTCAGGGACATTTATCCATCCACATTGTACTTGTATATGAGGCTTTGAAATTTCTTTGTTCCAACACTTTTGATGATCATGGTTTTTAAGACCACAAATACTACATGGATATAAATTCCAACATTTTTCTTTGGCATGTCCTGTTCTTCCACACTAACTGCAACATTCTTTCTTCTTCTGCTCAAGCTTTTTTACTTGATTGGATGTTGTGGTTGTTGCACCAGGTTCATTGCTTCTACTGCTATTTTTAGATGATTCATTTGTTGTTGATGATTATGCTTTCACAAATTTGATGTCGCCATTGATTGTGTTGCCTTCATAACCAAGGCCTTCATTTCTTGGTCTTACATATACTTGTATGGGCTTCTGGATAACTTGAGAATTCTTTCCTAAACCTTTACCATCATAACCCATTTTATTCAAAAGTTTTGAACCTATTCCCTTAGTATGTTTTTTAAAGAAACCTATTTCAACATCATCACTATCATCAAGATCATCATCATTTTGAGCAGCATCATTTGGAACATCATTTGGAGCCTATGAACAATAGAGATATATATGTACATCAACATTATTATCATAAACCAGAAAACAAGAATCACCTGAACTATCAATCTTCTGAATCAAGTCACTAGTATCACACATTGCATAACACTTTACTTTTTCTTGTTGCAGTTGTTTGACTTCATTTGTGAGTGTTGTGTTGATTAAGGTTGGTTTTCATTGTTGTCAACCCTTGAAGAAAGACCTGTAGCACAAAGGTTTGGGTAATGGACCCAATATTGTTTGATGTAAATATGACTCATTAATGTTTTGTCATTGTTGATAAGAAGTAAATATGGATCAACTCCAAAGTGGTCCCCTTATGGTGAAAGCCCTCATGGGAAGACGCTTTGTGGAGTAAGAGAACCCATGCTTAATTGTGGAATAATGAGATGAAGGAAAGTGAATTTTTTAGGGAAAATATCCTAGATGGATAGTGCTTGTCATGTCATTTTCGATGGTATGTTGTCAGGTAAAGCATCCTAGATGGATAGTGCTTGTCATGTCATTTTCATGGTATGCTGTGGAACATCACATAATTCCTCGCAGCTTAGAGAGTTATGGCCATGAGAAGTTGGAGGACCCTGTAGTTTAGGTAATGGACCCAAGTTTGTTTGATGGGTAATGGTATGAGTTGGCTGATACATTTCTCAAATAATACTCATTCTATATGGATAGTACATGTCATGCCATTTATGGTGGTATGTAGAACGGCCATAACTCCTCTACCTGCTTGAGAGTTATGGCCTCACGGGTTGGAGGACCCCATGTCATTTAGAAGCCCCAAAAAGGTCAAATAAATCAAAGTGGTTTAAGAGATTTTAAAGGTAAATAATAAAGCATGGATGAGTGTATTGCAATTCAAAGTGAATACAAAACAAATTATTTCAATAATAAATTTAATGGAGAAATTAGTAGGAACCCAACCCTAATAAGGAAAGTGAGGCCAAGTGACCTAGAAGATGTTTTTATGAAGCTACTTGAGAGTATAAATAAGAGGCAAGGCCTCTCATTTGAATTGCTACCCTGGAGCATATTGAATATCTTGCATGTGTCCCAAGTAACCAAGGATATCCCCAAACCAGAATCTCCGGGAGTGAAGGTGAAGAAAAGAAGAAGGCCAAAATGCAAGGGGAAGGATAAATTATCTTGATGGAGCTTTCTAAGGTATATTATTTACAAAATAATCACACCATGTTCGCTATATAACGCTTTTCCTATAATGATCCAGACTAAGGATATCATGGTATGAAGTGAGGAAAACATATCCAAGTATCCGTAGTAAAAAATCATCTTGTGGGTCATGTTGTATTTTGGAGTTACACCCCGTGGACAATAGGGTTTGTGGCCACAAATTCAAACTAGTCAAAATCAAAGGTTTCGGGTAAAAACATCATAACTTATCTATAATAGATCCAAATTCAGTGAGAAAATGTGTTGGTTAGAGAGACGCCTCTTTAGTATACTTTGCAATGTTTCTTGTAGATCAATTCATCAAATAATTTGTGAGAGGCATGCTCTACAAGGTATCTATCTAGAATAAGCCGCATCCAAAGAAGGTATGCCATTTATAAACTTCTTTTATGAGAGGTTTCCAAGAAAGTGACACCTTGGAGGAATTGCATAAAATACAATCAAGAACATTTTAATCGGGCTTCAGATCTTTATATAATTACAAGTTCAAAAGCAGGATTACTTCAAGTTAGGGTTGTTGACTAATCCAAACTAGGTATGTGAGACTAAAAAAGTTTTGATGAAAATGTTAGTCTCTCGCTTTTAAAGTTAAGGAAGGTTTGTGGAATGTGATCATATACACCCGTACCATTATAGACCAATTTATATTGGTGATTCACAACCAGATTTTGGATGATTTAAATCGATGAGGGCTTCTTTGCCAGGTACGCCGAAAGTATTGGCTGGTTGTGACAAGTGGTCGATAGAACTACGACATACATGAGGTGCAGGCCGGATGATGTTGGTACACATATTGACAGCCGAGTCATAGTTGATGAGCAGCTGACATACGATTGGTACATATACTCTTGGTACATGGTTGGATGCACCTCTTTATGGTACATGTTGATTAAAAACTGTTTGGTACAGGTTGGTGAATAGTTGATTCACTTGTTTATGATAAAAGTTTATTACAGGTTGTTTGATACAAGTTGATGCATGGTTGATGCATGGTTCAGGATTTTTGGTGCAGGCTTGCCAACGATATCTCACAGACATGTGTGATGTTGGTTCTAATTATTCTACTTCTACTTCAGGTGGGCGTGATCTGTGCGTTTGATTGGGATGGTTGTAGCCACCTTCCAGCCAGAAGCTAGAGAACATTGGGGTTGTAGCCCTCCTTCCGGTTGTAGCTAGAGAATAATGGAGTGGTATATTCCTTTAGGTTGGAACATGAGAAACTAGGGGGTCGGAACATCCTTCCAGTTATAGCTAGAAAACAAGGAAGTTGGTGCTTCCAATGAATGTAATTTTCAAGACATAAAAGAAATATTTCGCGGGTTTTCTCCGACGGTTTCCACAAAACATTGGTAACGACTAGTTTGCCTCATTGTCTATTATTGATAATCTTTCACTGATATAACATTTCGGAAATAAGTGACTATAATCACACCATTACCGATCTACCCCCTCCTCAAAGAATCCAACAATTGAGACGAGCAAGTCTCCCGTAAAACCACTTTAAACCACCAAAATCACAGAGTACCAACCTGGGGACAAAACAGTCATCACAGTCGATGGATAAAAAGTATGTTTTTTGGATATAAGCACAGCATGCTATACGTGCATGTGGATTTCAAGTTTGAAATCAATTGTAGATGGATACACATTCAACAAATTCCAACTAACAAATGACAAAGCAAAGAAACCCGATGATAACAATCCGCCAAACACTTTGAATGGTCCTTGATACTTGTAGATTCACCGTTAAAAATAAATCAAAGAGATTTGGGACAAGCTTCAAAATATTTATATGAAGGAGATTCAAAAATTCAAAGCAAGAAAGCTTCAAACTTACGTAAGTCAGTCCAAACAACCAAAAATGAAGGAAAGATAAATGATATCGAACCTACTTCACTTAGCCCATTTTGAAACAAAGGAATGCAACTAAGTAGGATTGAGGAAGAATGTAAGAATCAGAATTATCTGCGCCATGACCTTCTTATGAGATTCAACCCTAAGAGATAAACACTAGAAGAAAGATCAGATCTAAACTCCACAAGCATGGACGAATCAGACAATCTTCACAAGATATGAGATGAGAACTAATAGAAATTTAGATGTAAAAGAAGCAGCCTTCAAAGAATCCAAAGATCAAAGCAAAAAGAAAGGTTCAAAGAATATAGCAAGATCATCGACATCTTGAAGATGCATAATTAAGTGGCCAAACTCTCAAGATTTGTTCAAGGGAACCAACCAAGAGGGTACGTAGGTAAGTTTCCTTTGTTTTAATTAGACAAGGGCCAATACTGTATAACAAATTTCCTCATATGAGAAAAGAGAAATGATGAAGGTTAACAAACGCATGCCAAGTATAAAGGTAAAGAACTACAAAGAAAGTTTCTAAGAAAAACTTTTTCAATTGTAAAGAAGACATCTCATCATTAGACAGAAGATGAAGCCAAAGATGAAATGTAGAGCTCCCCATCATGGAAGTAGAAGACCTCGAGCAAACAACAACTAAGAAGAATATGAAGAAGCATATGAAGAAGAAATTCAAAGAGGCGTAGTTGACTTCCTAGAAGAATTAATGAGTGCCATAGGAAGTTAATGAAGAAGAGAAAGAAGAAAACAAGAAACTACATAAGTAGAACTAGATAAGAAAAAAGACACTCAAGAACTAGGAACAAATGATCACAAAATTGAAGGTTCAAATAGAAGAGAGCAAAAGAATCAAGAAGCACCCAAAGAATAGCTAGAAGGAAAGGACGATATCATTGGAAACCTAGCTGCAGACATTCACACTAAGAAAGGATATTCAAAAGAAAATATAATATCTCAAAAGTTCCCTCGATGACATTATCAATAGTCAAAAATATTGTCTTGACAAGTCCTGGAATTTGATACAATTAGACAGAAAAGGATCAAGCTCCAAAAACAGAGTAAGAAACAAATCCAAAAGTTATGCAAAAAACAATCATAGGGATACAAAAGATGATATACATGAAGATTTCATATATGGACACCTCCAATCGAGAAGATTTATATTTCAGAGTCAACAATAGATAAATAGGCCTTAAGAAGAATAAAGATTCATAAGAACACCTCCTTTCATAATATCTTCAACTACCATGTATCAAACTATATTTTTGGTTTATGTTATGTATGTAATTATTGGAATAAGATGTAAATTGCAGAGCTAATAACAGGAACAATAACTACTTGAGAGTTTCATACATAAAGGGTTATTCAAGAAGACCCAAGGTCACTGTGAGAAGAAGCTACAGTAGGTTTGAATCTTTTGAGGATCAAGTGGAATGTTACAAATGTAACAATTTTGACACATGGCCAAAAATTGCGTAATGACAGTCCCTAAAGAACCTCAACAGAGTCACAAGTAAGAACCTCGTGAAAATGATATGGATAAGAAAGTAAGATCAATACAATAATGAAGAATGCATACCGCCTACAAGCCAAGAAGAAACGCCGGGTGTCTCCATGCCATGTCTGTCATTATTGACAAAGATAGACAAGTTTCAAGATTACGAAAGGAAAAGAGGTGGATCGGCCTCCTTTGAAATGATGATCTATCCAAAATCATTGGAAAAGGCACAAATCAATTTTGGGAACAAGAATGAAAAGATGAAATGGGTTCTACTTAGTAGAAGATATGAAACATAATCTTTTGGCGGTGAGGTCAATCGTGCACTATGGTCATAAATTTACTATCCACAAAGTGTATATAAGAAAATAAGGTTTATGGAAATTGGTCGCTACAACTACAGAACTCCTGCAATAATATATAAGAAAATTGAAAATGAAAAGTGTTGTTCAGAGAAAGGAAGATGAAAGTTGGCGGGCGATAATAAAAAGAATGAGGTCATATGGAATCTTGATAACCTTGTCAAGCCAACAAAGATAGCAATGTGAGAAATGCCCTGCATCAATGGCAACCAAATCCGTCACTTTATGCAAGCATTTCGCCAACAAGGGAAAGTAGAAAACAAAGACCCTGTTTAAATCAAAGGAATATTCTACAAAACCACTTTTCCGTAAATCAGGTATCGACCTTAAAGCTGGTCAACCGCAAATAAAAAGGCTTGGTAGATAATTTTATGTTATTAGCTATGATTATACAAGAATGACTTCAGTTTCCCTGGCAACAAACTTAAGCTTTGAAAATTCTGCAGATCTGCTGGCGCGGAAATGGTTGAAATGGTATGGATCTGGCACCAAATGCTTAAGATCGATACCGAGTATAACACCGTGCTGAATTCATGGACTACCCTATAAATCACAAAAATACAATTATTCATTGCCAGTACACCCCAACACATAATGGAGCTGCCGAAAAGAACAGACAATACGCGTCGTTCGTCTAACAATGATAATGGATTCAAAGCTGGCATTTCGGACACAAAGGCCTACAACAATTCATCTCAAATAGAGTAACGCCTTAAAACAATAATCGATAAGAAAACCCCTACTTGTTTCGGAAAGGAAAACAAACAAAAACGTGAAGCACTCGTAGTTTCTTTTGGAAGCAAATGTTGCACGTTATAAAGATGATGAATGTGAAAGCCTGGACAACTGCTTACGCTAAACACGGTTAATAACATCAAGTCCGCTAGGAAAGCATGCTGGCAGCCATGTAATCTAAGATTAAACAATTCCAGGAAAGCTAATCGTAACATAACAATTGATGAAACAAAGGCATCAAAATCGTTGAAAGAAGAAAACAAATCAATGGAACAACTTTCGGAAGAAGAAGATGAAAAAGAAGAAGAAGAGGAAGATGAAGGATGAAGAGAATCCACAATTAGAAGAGCAAGTCCAAGCATTCCGCGACACCTAGTAAACGAGTATAGAAGCAAACGTCCTTTGCAGGATCAAATTCATTTGAAACAAAGATTTGGAGTTGAGACTAGAAGAAAATCCGCTCACTCAGAACAAACATACACCTAGCAACTTTATCACGAATTGAACCAAATTGTTTTGAAGAAAATGGATGAATATTCTGAATGCCACGGATGAAGCACTGGATCAAATAGAGAAAAATGATGACCGTGAACTGGTCCTCCAAGACCAAAGAACAAGAACGCCATTGGTACAAAATGGGTCTTCAAGAATAAATTGAACAAGATGGTTGTGTTACAAGGAACAAAGCTAGATTGGTACGTAAAGGATATGCACAGATTGAAGGAATCGACTTTGAAGAGACATTTGCCCTAATTTCGCCTTAATGGAAGCAAGTAACTGGTTTGCTTTAGCTTATGCATGCTCCAAAATGTTAAAGTATATCGGATAGATCAAAAAATCCGGCTTATGAATGGTGTGGAACTTGAAGCAAGAAGAAGTCCACTGAACAACTTTAAGGATTTCGAATTTCTGGTCGTGAGAACACGCATCATGTGTGTAAATTCAAAGCAAAGAAGTCCTAAAAGGATCTAAAAAATGGTCCTAGAGCATGGTAATTCGTGATTGATAAGTATCCGCGTACATGAAGGGTTCAAGGAAGCATACAACAACCTCTACATCATGGCAAGTCAAGGTAATATTTTATTAATTGAAGCTCTTTTTTGTTGATTGACATTATTCTTGGTAGTTATGATTCGGGCAGCATGTAATTCCAAAGACATGCATAATGAATTTGAAATGTCACATTTGAGAACTATCCTTCTTCTGGACTCTCATGATATATGCCAAAGCAACTAAGGAATTTTATTTCTAAACCAAGTATATTATTAGAGAATGCAAACAGGTTCTAATAATATTGCAAAACCAAATTTTATCACTCCCATGCAACCAGTTTTGTAAGTTGAGCAAAGATGATGATTCAAAAGTCTACATTGAGGAAATATAGGTCAATGATTGGCGTCCTACTATATGTGACAACATCAATTAATGTAATGCATGGACAGTGATTTACTCGCCAAAGCATCTGAGTCGCTGCATTGAAGGAAAGAGGATCTTCAAATATCTCAGAGGAACATAAGAGTTTGTATTATGGCATCCAAAAGGAAAGATCTATCACTTATTGCTTCCATGCCGTGATGCGATTGGGCAGGCTTGTAACGCTGACTGAACTAAGCACTAGTGAGCAACGCTTCATAGTAGAGTGTTTGCATCAAGGATAAGCAAGAAACAACCACGATTCTATCTACAACCGAGGGTAGAGATATTATAGTGGTAGTATTGTTGTGATATCATGTATTGATGAAATAAACTTTGATGAGAGAACTGTGCTGGAGTATGATGAGCCCATTCCAATATATTTCAATAACGCGCCACTGTAAAGATCAAAATCTCTTGATGTTCCAAGACTAAGCACATTCCAATTCAAGTATCACTTTCTACAGGAGTTCTAAGTTGCGAAAAGAACATCAAAGTTGAGTATGTGGGCAATAAAAGAACAAGTGGCGCATATCTTTATAAAACCACTCTACCTGAAAGCCTTTGAATATCTTCTCAAAAGACTTGGAATTATTTCTACACCAAAAATGAATTTTCGAATGTTTATCTGCTATGTCTTAGATGGCATGAGGGAAAACACCATAAGAGGATACCGCCATGGAGGAAAGCCCCGATGAAGATACATCTACTGGACATGCTGCAAGAGCATTTCATCGCATTTTGGTGACGTATACGGTCCCGCGAGCGAGCAGATCGATCATACGCGCAGAGGCATGGTCTCTAGGGCAACAAGGAGTATTGATTCGGTTCACCGAAAGTGCGCTCCACCAACGCCGCCAAAGGAGATTGTTGATCAAGGCCTGGCTGTCACTGAACCCTGAAATACAACTGCGAAAAGGCCTGGGGTAATGGACCCACATTGGTTTGATGCAAATACGACCCATTACCTTTCATGGTTGATAAGAAGTAACATGGATGAACTCCAAAGCAGTCCCCATGGGTGAAATTCCTCACTCGGTATGTCGGAGCAAGAGAACCCAGCGCCGAATTGTGGAATAACGAGATGAAGGAAAGCGAATCTGTCTTGACAATATCCTAGATCTGACAGTGCCTGGCCGCGTCACTCTGCATGCAACTACATAACTCCCCAAGTAGTCGAGCGGGCCATGAGAAGTTGAACTCAAGCCTGGGTAATGGACCCAAAGCCTTGCCTTGATGGCAATGGCATGAGCTATGATACTTCAGATAATACTACTATATATGATAATACATGTCATGCCATATCAGAGTATGTATAACGCCGGCTAACTCTCATGGTTTGAGAGCTATGGCTCTACAAAGTTGAAGGAACCCCATGTCATCCATAAGCCCCAAAAAGGTCAACTAATAAAAGTGGCTGTCAAGAGATCTTTAAAAGGCAAAATAACAAAGAAGTGATGATGCATTATAATCTCAAAGGAATAAAATAAATTCATTTCAACAATAAATTTAACGGAGAAATTCAGAAGTGGACCCAACCCCAAAATAAGGAAAATAAGTGGGATCTAGAAGATGTTTCTAAGGAAGTTACTTGAGTATAAATAAGAGGCAAGGCTCTTCTCATTTGAATTTACACCTTGAGAATATTGAATATCCATATGTGTCCGAGGCAAACTACGATACATAAACCTGGAATTATGAGTTCTTAGCAGTGCGAAGGTCAAATGCAAGGAAGGATAAATTCCTTTGATGGTGCTTTCTAAGGTATGTTATTTACAAAAATATCTCACCCATTTTCGCTATATAAATTTTTCTTTCTATAATATCCAGACTGTTAAATTTCTACGAAAGTGAGAAAATATATCCAAGTATCTGTGCTAAAAAATCAACTTGTGGGTCGGTTGTTTTTGGGAGTTACACCCGTGGAAAATAGGGCTTGTGGACAGTCCTAAAACTAGTCAAAATCGTGTGTTTTGCAAAATAATATAAGAAAACTTCTTCATAATCGATCCAAATTTAGTGAGACAAAATGTGTTGGTTAGGGGACAGTCGGTATTATAAGCTGTATTATTTAGATCACACCTATCAAATTATTTAGGAGCACGCTTCACAAGGTCGCCTCTAGAATGCCGAATTCAAATAAGGTATGCCATTTTTTCTAAAAATACTTTTCTGAGAGGTTCCAAACAGTGAACTGAAGAATTATATAAAACACAATTGAAGAAAATTTCATCAGTTTCAGATCTTTACCATGGTCTTCAAAGTTATGATTACTTCCGGGTTAGGGTTGTTGATTAATCCAAAACTAGGTATGTGGACTAAAGAAAGTTTGATGAAAATGCTAAGCAAATCATATATACCTGCTCATTATAGAGCTAAGCAACTGATTTGATGATGAAATTGATGAGGGCTTTTGGTTGTGGTATATGTTGAGTACATTAGTTTAGACAAGTAGGGTGATGAGTTGGCATTGGCTACATGAGGTGTATAGTTGATGATGTTGGTGCATATTGATGAGTCATAGTTGATGAGGGTAGTTGAGCCATTACGATTGGTACATACTTGGCACATGGCTGGATGCAATTGTTTATGGTACAAACCGATTACATGTCGAGATACAGGTTGGTGCATGGTTGATGCATTTGCTTATGGTACACGTTGATTACAAATTGAGGTACAAGTTGATGTGCATGGCTGATGCATGGTTCAAATTTATTGGTACAAGCTTACAACAATATATATCAGCGCGATAGTGACAGTGGTTCCATATTTCCACTTCTACTTCAAGGTGGCAAGGACGGATAAGGCGGATAAGTGGTTGTAGCCACCTTCCGCTGTAAGCTGCCGTAGGTATCATTGGGGTTGTAGCCTCCTTCCGTTATGCCAGAATTGGGGAGTTGGAGCCTCGTTCCAGTTGCATCCCCAGAACTAGGGGGCTGGAGCCTCCGCCTGCACCTAGAAAATAAAGGAAGTTGGTGCTTCCAATGAATGTAATTCTTCTGGACATATAAGGTGCATTCTCGCGGGTTTTCTCCTAATTTGTGTTTCCACATAAAACACCCGCGTACCGTACGTGCCTGATTGTTTATTCTTTAACGCCTACTATCGATACACCCTGCTACTGCTCATTATTGGATAATAATTCTACATTGATATAACATTTGAAAAAAAAGGATTATAATTATGTTATTACTAATTCACCCCCCCTCTCTGTAATCAAACATGCTGACAATATATTCTCCTTTGCCAATAGTTCTTGTTGTAGTGATTCTATCAATTTGTCCTTTTGATCTTCAATTTTAAAAATATCATCCATAAATTTATCTAATGATGTCAATTTTTCTTCTAATGTGTCAATTTATTTTGTAGCAGAGAAAACAAATTCATGATAGAGTTCATTGTCTCGTGTCCTAAATTCTGCAACTTTTCCAATTATTGATTGATTTTGTTTTTGTAATCTATCTATTTCTGGCAAAGCATCTTGAAGGTCTTATTGTAATAATTCAATTTCTTGATTAGTTGTTTGAAGTATTTTTCCTCCTTTGCCCATTATGAATTGTCGAATCACGCTCGCTTGTTGAAGAATAAACACAACAACTAGGGTGTTGGGTACAATCGATCATGCACCCATCTCTTCAAATACAATGATTATGAGGGTGTCGGGTACCACTGAACATGCACCCAAAATTAATACTTCAAACATTGTGACTTGAATCAAACTTCACCTCTTTACATCAATGACTTGACTTCAATAAGACGAAATTTTATCCCACATTGGAACTTGACTTTGACTCAATAAATCACTCGTTCATAACTTTACATTAATGCACTCTCAATAAGACTATACTCTTAAATCCTTATATCCCTTAAATTTTACTTTTACTTTGACCTAAAACATTCACTCACACTTCCTAACTTTTGGACTTAAAAATAATAACTTAACTTTAGAAACACTCATCTATCATAGCAACAAACTCCTCCATGACAACTCCAGGTATACTCCTTCACTCGGCCTCTTCACAACAAGCGATTAGACATAGATAATCCATGTAGGCTCCTTCACGTCTTCAACTAACAGCATATATGAGCCACGTTCCACGTTGCACGTAGGTCTATGCTCATGCTCCACACTCTGCGCACACTCTTTTCCATGCAACAATCGCACGCCTTCAAGTAATCCACGAGATCTCTTGGCAGTTGCACAGTTGGTTGTAATATTTTCACTAGTCTTTCAATGTAGATCTATGCTCGATCCATGCACAGGTTCACACAACCGTCTTATTAGCACACCAAAAATACACCAATCTATGCTGCAATATGCCAGACGACGTTGCAACTACACGCTTGCTTGACCACTAGAAATCTCATTCACGTTGGTAGCTTCTGTTAAAATGGAATCCGATGTTGCAATGTGACCTTGCAGACGACTCCTCAACATACATTGCTCCGATACACGAACTTGCAACTCCACGAGCTACAGGTTGAGCCTCTCCGACATTCTCTTGCTCAAATATCTGAATGATGGTTGTTGAACTTCTTCTCCATGTTCTTCATAATTGGCATAAGGATTACCTTTACATTACCTTTACACAACATAATATCATTTCCAATGAGGACGATACCAAAATGTAGGAATTAAGAGCAACATAACAACAAATAATAATACACATAAATAATCATATGAACGCAAATATACACACAAATCTCACATAATCATTAATGTACAAAATAATGATACATTTCTCTTACACTCAATACATTTGTGAGACCTCATAATATAGCATTGAGGTTCTCATAACAAAATGTCTAATATAACATAACAATCTCCACAACTATCTCCATGAATATCTCTATCCCTAACTTCACTTATTGTTCTCATCTTTGATCATAGTAGACTTCTAGAATAAATCTACTTACATTAATAATAATTTCATCATATAATTATCACAAGTATGAATTATTCCTTCATGTAAAAGTATAAACACGATCATAATTTTATTGTATTTTCTTTATAATTTTATTTTGTTATTTTTTATTAACAGTTTCATAGTGTAAATTTTAGATTAGCAATTTTAAATTAAAAATTTAAAGTGACCATTTCAACTTAACAATTTCATACTAGGGATTTTCATATTATAAATAAACGTAGTGATAAAGAAAATGCATTTATAAGTTAGAAATATCTATATATCAACCAATACTAGAATAATACTATAATACTGGAGGAAAATAATGATGATGTCTATATAAACCAACCTTGACATATTAGCAGCATGAAAACAATAGTGTGTATATAAAACAATATATATAAACCACTACTAGAATATTGGTAAGAGGAAAATAATGGTATCTATATAAACCAAAACCAACCTTGACATATTAGGAGCATGAAAACAATAGTGTTTATATAAAACAATATCTATAAACCAATACTAGAATATTAGTAGGAAGAAAATAATGGTGTCCATATAAACCAACCTTGGCATATTAGTAGCATGAAAACAATGGTGTGTATATAAAACAACATTGTATATAAAAACAATGAGATAAACGAATGTCGTGTATAGAAAAATGCTAGCATATTACTAGGAAATCTCTATATATAAACCAACCCTCGCATATTAGTAGGATGAAAATCAATTCTCACATGTCTCGATACTTCGAAGAAGGTACTAAGAGAATGGGTTTTGATTTGTAATTGTATCGCATTTCAAATTGAATTTAGATATCAAATTTAATTTTTATTGTATATTTATATTTATAAGGTAGTTCAAAATGTTTACATACTAGCANGTCTCGATACTTCGAAGAAGGTACTAAGAGAATGGGTTTTGATTTGTAATTGTATCGCATTTCAAATTGAATTTAGATATCAAATTTAATTTTTATTGTATATTTATATTTATAAGGTAGTTCAAAATGTTTACATACTAGCATAATCACAAATTTGTGGTTGGTGAATGCTGAAAGGATGGTTTGCAAAAAGACGGTTTGCAAAACTTGAAGCTCAGAGGTGGATGGAAGGAGTTGGTTGGAAGGAGGCAGTGTGTCCAGAACGTGGCTAGTGAAGGCCAAAGGTTTAGGTTGGCCTAGAAAATAAAACCCTAATCACTCATAAGTGACACTCAACTAGCCACCATAGTAAATTTTAAATATGATTAAGTAAAAGTAAAAAAATAAACATGTAAATTGATGTCTTTATAATAGTGAGGAAGTTAGTGGTTGAAATCACAACCATTGATTTATTGGGACTACTAAGAATATTCCACCAATATTTAATCTTGTCCATACAAAACTGATTAAGCACTAAAAACCTATTAAATATACCCATAATCAATAGATGTACGCCTTTAGCCATAATTAAATACCAAATTAAATTTTTATAATATATTTATATTTATAAAAATATGGTAATCTACAATGTTTACATATTACAAAGAGTAAAATGTGTGTGTGCGCGGTTCTCGAAATGTATTCAAGAAAATATATGATGGATACTGCATTATATATTTATGGCTGGGGGCGTCTAAGATGAATCATTCGTGTGTTATATAATAGTACTTGGTCACCTAAATTGAATCATATAATTTGGGCATGTAATTTTAAATTCATAATTGTAGGAATTATATAAGAAAAGATAAAGTATAATAACCTTAACCCTTAGAAAATAGTTCTACCCTTGTGGAGTACAATCCTTACATACTTGAATTTGGGAATCGAAACAACATTAGTATTCTCCCTCAACATGATCATAAATGCAATGAAGGAAGCATGGAATTCATAATTCTTTTGAGCTCTGATATCTTAAGATATAAAGTAAGAGTAAAAATTCAGATTCCTACCAAAATCAGATGTCAACTATTTATTTATTTGAAGAAAATAAAAGTATGTATGTTTCATAGAATATGAATGTTAGGGTTTGATGAAACCAATGAACTTAAAAAGTTGTTAAATAAATTTATTTATAATTACCATTTTTTTCATTGGTTTAATATTGGTTTAATAATATAAAATAAGTAATTGACTATTTCTACTATTTCTACATTTTTTTCCCACTGAATAAGAACGTATTGGCTATGACTAATACATCAATACATACAATAGAAAAATTTAAATATATCTTCAATTGCGCAAATAGATAATCAATTCACTAAATTATTAACATTTAACACCTTTTCACATCAATATTATGAACTTTCCAATACCCCATTTTTTTTTTTATTCTAACATCAAACTAAATGCACTAAAATTTGTTATTGATATAAACTTAATGTTTTCCAAAATAATAGAATAGACTTCCCAACACATGAAAATAGTACTATACAAAAGAATATGCATCATGATCCTTCAATCAAATCGTCACGAAAGTTGCAATTCGACTATAAGTATATACATCTCTTCCATATGGTTTGATGCTAATTTACATAGAGATAATGTGGTGTTCTTAGCTAACTAAAATAGAATATTCAAAGAAAATGGAATATAACTATAGGAAATAAATAAAGAGAGTAATACATACAAAAATATAGTCATGGATGAAAAATAAACATATCTAGAATTGGAAAACAATATCAATAAGAAAACCTTTATTGATATTCAAAACTAGATGGAATGTTCACTTGTCTCTTTGAGGGGGAAACCTCCAACATGAGTAGAGATCCAAATACAATAATATTTCCTTGACAATTGACTACATACCTTCTACTACAATATATAGTTTCTAAATTACCAAAACACTAACCACTTAGCGGACCTCCGTTAATAAGGCCTCGACCATTAACTAGTCGATCTTCTTTAATGAGGCCACTTACATTTGTTGATTTCATTCTCTGCTACCTCGTGGGGCCTTTGTTTAATAGAGATGGACCTCAACACATTAGGTAACAATCTATTCAACTAACTAGGGGAGTTAGGGTGGGACCCTAACATGCCCTCCACCTTACAAAGTAGTTTAGTCCTTAAGGCTGGAGATGAGGAAATTGGTGAAGAATCTCTATTGGTTCCCATGTAGCATATTTAGGTTTTGTATCCTACATTGAATCAAAACATCTTTAATAGTGCACTAAAAAACACTATGCTCATTTTTTTTCCAACATGACCTTAGGCTATAGGCAAATGGAACCCTCTTCATCAAATTCTAGAAGGGTGGTTTGAACTCTACAATTAGACCCAAGTTCTTTACTCAAGAAATACACATGAAAAATTGGGTGGAGTTTAGAATGGTTAGGTAGAGACAATTTGTAAAACAAAAGACGTATACGTTTGAGTATAATATAGGGTCTATAAATCTTAAGATCTAACATGTAATGGCTCTTCTCCTACACTAGGGTATGCTTATAAGGTTGGAGTTGCAATAACACATGATATCATTTGTCAAAATGCCATTCGAAGCAATGTTGATCAACCTATTGTTTCATATTATTCTAGGACAACACGGGATTATCTTTGAGGTTACATAGAATGTCACCATTAGTTGTTATAAGGGTGTTGTCCTCATATTGAACCTTAGAGAGGCCTATCAAGTATGAGATCACTAACAACAAGGGAAGTTGTCCATGGGAAACCTTAAAGGGAGATCATTTTATTATCACCATGATAGGTAGTATTGCACCACCATTCAACCAGGGGTAACCATTGGACCTAGTGTGCTTCCTATTCCAAAGGAAAATAACGTAAATAAGCTTCCAAACATTTGTTTACTTTTTTTTCCAACCATTGGTTTGGCTGTGATATGTTGTATTGAAATTCAATTGGGTTCCTTGAATTCGAAACAACTCCTACCAAAAATTATTAGTGAATGTAGGATCATGATCAGTTGCAATGCATTTAGGAATACCATGCAATTTACAAATATTTTCCATGAATACCTATGCTAGAGTGGAGGCCTTGAATGGGTGTTGCAAGGAACAAAAGTAAGCATATTTAGAAAGGAGATCAACAACTACCATTATCACTAATTTTATATTTGATTTTGGTGACTGCATATTTAAATCCATAGAATTTTCATCCCACATAGTTATAGGAATAGGTAAGGATTGCAAGGAACCTAGAGGATTTATTGTTTTCCTTTTGTGCCATTAGGAAGTATCACATTTTCCCACAAATATGTATATTTCCTTCAATCATGCCTTCCTAAGAGAATTAATTCTTAATCCTATCATATGTTTTGTGAAACCCAAAATGACCTAATGTGGGAGAGGAGCATAATTCATATAATACTTTGGATTTAAAGGAGGAATCCTAAACCAGAAAATTATGACCTTTATAGCAGATCTCATCATCATACCAAGTGTAACATGGGTATTCCTATGGGTTGGGATGTAGCTGGTGGATCATTTGCATAATCTTGGCATCCTATGATCATTCTTGATGTACAACCTAAAATCAATCAGGCACAAGAAAATGTAAGGAAAAAAACAAATCATTCCTCATCATACTTCCCAGATAGAGCATCAACCACCACAATATCCTTGCCTTTCTTGTAGCTAATCTCATACTTGTAGTATAACATTTTAATGACCCACTTTTGTTGCTCTGGGAAAGACAACCACTATTCGAAGAAATATTTCAAGTTGTGATGGTCTATTTCAATTTCAAAATGGAACCCCATTATGTAAGTATGTCACCTAGAAATTGATGAAAAATAGGTAATATTTCTTTCTCGTAGGTTGATTTTCACAAGTTTTATCACAAAATTGATTACTATTGAAGGCGAGTGGGCGTCTCACTTACATTGACATAGCCCCAATTCCTTTGCCTATGGCATCACATTCCAAAAGAAAAGTGTTATTAAAGTCATGTAGGGTGAGGACTAGTGTGGGGCACATAATATTTTAAAGCTTGAAAAGCCTTTTAATCCTCCTCATTGCAACTAATGACATTCCTTTTTATAAGGGTGGTGAGAGTAGTATCAACTTTAACATAGTTGTGGAAAAACTTTCCTTGTTAACTTGTGAGGTCATTATAGCCACACAAACATTTAAGGGTCTTGGGACAATGCCAATCTTTCATCACTTCAATTTTCTTAGGATCAACACACACACTCCCCCCACTAACAATGTGTCCAAAATATTCAACTTTTGAAGAGCCAAAATCACATTTAGAAAACTTCAAAAACATCTAGTGAATACAGAGGAGTTGTAAAACCTAATCCACATGTGCTACGCAA
This sequence comes from Picea sitchensis, assembly GCA_010110895.2. NCBI lineage: Eukaryota > Viridiplantae > Streptophyta > Pinopsida > Pinales > Pinaceae > Picea > Picea sitchensis. Next base: position 17,844 of record SNQJ01S0014874.1, read on the forward strand.
GTTTTTTTGTAGATTGAGATGTCATCAAAGAAGCCGTGAAAAAATGACATAGAAGGGTATTAAATATGTGGTTCATGACACTATGAAAGGTGGAAGGTGAATTGAAAATGCTAAAGGGCATCACCAAAAAATCGTAATGATTGTCATGAGTGAGAAAATTAGTTTTGGGAATATTAACTTCCTTCATGCAAATTAGGTGATAACCAAAGAAAATATCAAGTTTGGTGAAAAGTGTGCTCCATGTAGATCATATAAGAGATAATCAATGACTAAAATAGGGAATTTATCTTTAACACTCAAGCTATTAAGTGCATGAAAATTAGGGCACATGCACCAAGTGCCTTGTTTTCTGAGGACCATGGAAACTAGAGGGGGATAGGGGTTGGTACTAGGAAAAATGATACCAACAACTAATATATCTAGTACAATATTATAAATTTCATTCTTTTGGGAAAAATATGATGATATCGGTCAACACTGGGTGGTAGGATACAGAGAAGTAGTCAGATGTTATGATTATGCTCTCTAAATGAGGATGATAATCCTTGGGGATGTTTAAAGACTTGTTGGTGTTTATCCAATACTAATTGCAAATACATATGAACTAGATGAAAAGCATCCTAAAAGGCTTGAATATCATGGAATTGTGCAATAATGCTAGAATGACCCTTCTTTAGAATATTTTACATATGGTGTAAGATGATGAGTTTTTGAGAGCTTACATGGAGACCTTTGAGCATGTAGGAATATCCATCATTTTGAAAGGCTTGTGTATACTTATAGGATGTCCATGATCATAGGGCCTGATTTTTTTATCCATTCAAAACCCAAACAATATCAAATTCCCCCATTTCAATGGAAACAATGTAAACTTTTTAGGGAATACTCACCTGTTTGTAGTTTAGTATTTTCACACTAGCCACCATATTTCATAGTTCCCCCATTAGCAATCATAATGTGAAATTTGTTAATCGCATGGATATAGAAATGTGTTTATTGGGAAATGTGGCAATGAATGACATCCAACCAACTAATAGGGTGGTTCATATCTAATTGGGATATGTTTTCATCCTTAAGAACCCTAATAAAGCATTGCTTAAAAAAATCATCAATTAAATTTATTGTTCTAACAACCAAACATTCAAAAGAATAATATAATATTCCACCATTACATTTTGGCATAAGTTGATAAGATGGCACAAAATATTTGTATCACTAATAAAGTGGGAAAACATGGCTTTCAAAAACTACCTCCATGTAGTGACCATTGGAGATACATTCTTATGCCATTGCCACAACTAGCAATGTTACTTATCTAAATAAAGGAAATTGATTCTAAGTTTCAATAGTTAAGCTTTCGTGTAATGAAGGGAAAATTACTGCTCCATTTGGTCAACCCAACTATTGATATCCAACCCATCAAACAGATTCAATTCAACTTTACAGAGGCAAGGCATTAGATTGCGGGGATGGTCTAAAGATGCAAAGTGAGTAGTGGGATATTATTCATCCTAAAGGTTCTTTCCCTTATGGGAGCCTCACCAAATATAGTTTCACCCTCCTCAAGATTACCCTTTAGCTTAGTAATCTCATAAAAACAAAGGATGACTTGTGTAGTGGGGGAAGACATATTGGTTCCCATTTTGATAATTTACTAGGAGAGATACTTGACAATTAATCCATGTATGAACTATTGTGAGTATTTCACATGGTTCCACTAGTTCCATCAAAGATGTGTTGATTAATTGGGTTGGTTGTCATTGATGTCAACCCTTGAAGAAAGTCCGGTAGCGAATTCTGGTAGCACAAAGGTTTGGGTAATGGACCCAAGTTTGTTTTATGGATAATGGTATGAGTTTTGATATATTT
>SNQJ01S0014874.1:19722-38137 GCA_010110895.2 Picea sitchensis
TACATATTGATGATTCATAGTTGATGTGAAGTTGATGCATGGTTGATGCATGGTACATGTTGATTCACGTTATTGGTACAGGTTGTTTGGTGCAGGTTGATTGGTATAGGTTGTTACAGGTTATTGGTACAGGTTGACAGTGGCAGTGGTTAATGCAGTGACAGTGACAGGTTGTCTACATTTGGAATTTATATTGGGGAGTTGGACAGGGCAATGACAGGTGGTTGTATCCACCTTCTGGTTGTAGTCGGAGAACATAGGGGGTTTTAGCCTCCTTCTGGTTGTAGCCAGAGAATTGGGGAGTTGAAGCTTCCCTCAGGTTGTAGCCTGAGAAACTAGGGGGTTGGAGCCTCCTTCCAGTTACAGTTGGAAAACAAAGGAAGTTGGTGCTTCTAATGAATGTAACTGTTAAAGACATATAAGAAAAATAATTATGTGGTTTTCTCCCACTTTGGGTTTCCACGTAAAACACTGATGTATTGTGTATGTGTATGATTGTTCATTATTTATTTACTCTGCAACTATTTGATGATAATGCTACATTGATATAACACTTGCATTTTGTGTTTGAAAATGATTGGATTTCTTTATTACTGATTCACCCCCCCTCTCAGTAATCCAACAAGATGTTGTTCAAGAGATATCCCAACATGATAAATTTCCTTAGAGGAATTTGTGGAGAGGGATCACAAGTAATGGTATGTGGTCCACATAAAAAAACGTTTATTGCAAAGTGACACCCTGATAAATAGTGCCACATAAGGATTATTTTGAGATAATTATCCCTCAATAGTATTTTTTGGAATGTATAGGAAGTATTACTCCCTTGTTAGTATTAGTTAGTATTACTACATAGATGAAATTACCAAATTTTTGATATTATGAATTGTTTATGAATTTCATTGCTTGTACTATAGAAGCTAGGGTTTGTAGGAAGAGGTAAGGGTTTGGAAGAACCTAAGGATATAAGAGTGTTAAGTTCTATATATTTTTTTATAAGCTAGAGGTTTTGCAACAATATTACGTGGCCAAATATTTCACATCACAAACTAAGGAAGATAGACCATACCCTTAACCTTACTACTTGATTCATTGGTACGCGAGAGTGATCTCCCCGAATTTTGTTCTTGATGTACTATAGAAATAGGATGGATGATAGGATTATGTGAATATGGTTTTATTTTCACCTAGGGGGATTTTTCTATGTCTAGACATACATGGAACCCAATTTTGTATACAGGTGTTGTTTGACGTAGAACTACTCAAATGCATATCGAGGTTACAAGGGTTTCCAAATAGGTGATGCCTCGTGTATTTCCCACCTAAATTATTCCAAAACAATAGGTTTACCCACTAGACAACATATCTATGTGTTTTTTAAAGATGTCAGAACATGTCTCTAGCTTAAAAAAAATTCTTAAATTGTAGCATGTGTTCGCACGAAAGTTCATTGATACCACTTGTGGTGTTCATGGTTAGCTGAAAAAAATATTTAGATAAAAATAGATGGAATATAGCTATAGAAAGAAATAAACGTAGCAAGATAGATTGAAATATAGTTGCAGAAAGAAAATAAATAGAACTAAAATTGGAAATCAACAATAGTAAACAAACATTTATTGATATTCAAAATTGGATGTAATGTTCAATTGCCTCTTTTATGGGGAAACCTCCAACATAATTATAGCTCCAAATAAAATAATATTCACTCAACAACCAACTGCATACCTTATAGTAAAATATATATTTTCTAATTTACCAAAACCCTAACTACCTAATGAACTTCCATTAATGAAACCTCAACTACTAACTTGATGAAGCCACTTACATTTATTAATTTTATACTCAACTAACTCGTGGGGAATTATTTAATAAAAATGGCCCTCAAAACATTATGCAACAATCTATTGCACTAACTAGGGTATTTACAACGACACCATAATATATATCATGATAGAAAATAGAAAATTATAAAATATTTTGTTGAACATAATTCGTATCCATGACATATAACTCATAGAATATTGAAAATGGGAAATAGGGTAGAAGATTCATGCAATTGGATATAAAAACTATTCTATATTTATCAAAACCTTGGTGCATATGTGCATGCACTTYCTCACTTCAACACATTTGCTTTAGAGCTMTTTTTTTTCCTTTTAAGTATCATTTGCTATGTATTTTCATGCACACTAGTAGTTAAGTTTAGTTAACTTCTTTTTTCATTACTTGTTTTAAGGATAGACCCGTGACATGATTTTGCATGGATATTCTATATTTATCAAAACMTTGGTGCATATGTGCATGCACTTTCTCACTTCAATACATTTGTTTATAGCTATTTTTTCCYCTTTRTGTATCATTTGCTATGTATTTTCATGCACATTAGTAGTTAAGTTTAGTTAACTTATTTTTTCATTACTTGTTTTAAGGAGAGACTCATGACATGATTTTGCATGGATTTCTTTCCCAAACTTCTTTAGARATTACTTGTATTTGTAGTTTTTAGATTGATATTATTTTGGTGGAATTAGTCAATTAATGARCAATAATAATACTCTTTTACAATAGTTTGGGTTTACATCTTTGRTCATCATTTTATTCTTTAGAGTCCTTATCAAGAATCTTTATCTTCGGTGGTTCTGTAACCACTGCATATTAGATCTACAATTAAGGGAACTAATATTTATGTAGTTTAGTTACTCATCCAAATATCCCATGGTATCAGATCGTAATATGTTATAAAGACAAGTTTTGTTGTAAACGAAAATTTAGATTATGGGGGCATTTGTTGAGGCTCATTATGCTAATGCACACTATGTGGAGATCATTGAAAATATCACCTTATTCTCTTGGGAAATTCTTCACGGTGCTAGCAAAGTTTTCATGCACAATTCAAATATAACTTTTGGATGTGGGAGCCCTCTTTTATTGTGCTACATAAATTAATGTTATGCAATAGCTTCATGGTGTTGAAATCACTCTTATTTTACACTATTGAAGTATCTATTATGTAGCATCTTTCATAGATTTGATGGTACCTCTATTTTACACTATTGGAACCTATATTTCACAACTACTTTATGGTGTTGAGGCACTCTTATATTAAGTGACAAATGGCTCTATTCAGTAGTTCACTTCATGGCCTTAAAGAAACTCAATTCTTACTATGAAAATATCAATTCTATAGCAGGGTCATTGTTCTAAAGATACCTTCCTTAGCTACAAAAATATGTTTTATAGGAGCATGAATCATAGAACAATGGATCAAAGTCAAGTTTCTCTTCTTACGCCATTTGATTACCATGAGTGGAAATCGAAGATGCATATTTTTCTAAGGAACAAAAGTCCTTATAATCAGAATGGGAACTTTAGTTGAACCTACATCAGATGTTGAAAAGATGATGTGGTTTAATGGATGTGATGAATCCCATGGTTTATTATGTCTAACTATATCTCTGTATTTTATTTTCAACATTGAATTTTCTAGTTTACCCAATCATACTGGACTACTCTAGAAAGATTGTTTGGGAAGTAGAATGTGTTAAGATGAAACCATTTGGAGAATGAACACATCACCTTGAACCCAAGCAATTTTGACACCATCTAGAACTTTCTCACTAGGTTGAAATCCATGAGGCTATAGTTGAAGTTGCATGGGATTGATAAAGATGATGAACAACTTGTTTTGTCCATTGTTTCCAAACTTGGACCTAATTAATCTATTATCATTTCCACATTCAATAAAATTCTCTTGGAATTTCTTCGAAGATGGCATTCCTTGATGATTTTATTGTTGTGTTTACTGAGGAGAAATATAATATTATGAAAATGGGTGCATTAAATTAGTTAATATCATATTCCCTTGCTACAAATAAGGACACTAAGGAGTCCTTAACATCCTTGGACAAGAGAAAAAAGAATTATCTAAAAAATAGAGAGAAAAATTATCGTGAGTAGAAGAAGGAGAAAAAAATCAAAATATTCTGGTGAGACCTCTCATTTGAAGGGTGAAAAACCTAATAATGAAATGGTCAAGTGTGCCTATTGCAATAATATTAGGAATGATGAACCCAAGAACATGAATAAGAACCTTGATCATATTAATCATCTTCTTGAGAAGAATAATACGAAGGTGCCTCATTTTGTCAAGCAAAAAATTGTTCAAAGGCATGGGAAAACATCAAGGGTAGAGGAAAGAATGTGGCTGGATAACTTATGGTTATTGTTGCTTTGTCTTCTGCATGGGTTTTGGACTATGGTGAATAGCACCACACATATTCATCTTAGGATAACTTTGCATCTTTGGAGCCTTAAAATTCAATGACTATATTGATGGGAAAGAATACTCCTATTGAGGTATGTGGGAGAGAATATAATGACGTGAATGGAATGTGATTTTAGGTTTTTCTTTTTGTTCCTTGATTGGAAATCAATCTCCTATCAATCTACCAAAGCTATCACTTTAGTTCAGGTAGGTGAGATGCATTCATACCCAATTATGTGGTCATATATGATATGAACAATGGAGATATAGTTGCAGTAGAAAAAGTGGATCACTAGTCTTAGCTATATCTTTTCTCGATTTTTTTCTTAATATTCCTTCAATCGCACCAAGCATCATAATGTATTCTCTAGACAATGATGATATTTCTACTCCATCCACTATTGATGATGATATTATTGATGAGGATACTATTTCATAACCTATTGATGAAACCTTATCTTCCTACACTACTGGTGAGAACTATGCTTCCTCTATTTTTTATCATGAGTATTCCTCTTCCTCCTTTTCTAAAACTGTGGAAGGTTTAGTGTACCTTTTACTAAATATATTTCAAAGGTTGAGGAATTTCGTACCTATCCTCCAACCATGAGGGCACATCGGGCATGTTAGACACTACTAGCTATAGGTGGCTTAGTCAAGGATCTAATAGACACTAGGAAGACACATTCTCAATTTCAAGAAATGCCACATGAATTCATTGTTACTACTATAGATATATAGAATTATAAGGAGGCCTATGAAATTGTTGAGTATCAAGGGTATGACAACACAAACATTGAGTCCACTTGGCTTATGAACATCCTTTTGATTTTTTTTGTTTCCACTAGGTTTTCCCCCATCCGTAATTTCTTGAGGGGATTTATTTTGTACATCGGTGTTGAATTTGGCTTCTTGTTTTTCGAGACCCATATCTTCATTTCTATTTCCACATGTTAACATAAGTTGTTCTTATGGCATGGGGTTTCGGTGCATATGTCCATGCACTTTCTTACTTCAATGCACTTGCTTTAGAGTCGCGTTTCACTTACATGTGTTGTTTTCTTTAGCTCTTTCATGCACATAGGTAGTTAAGCTTACTTATATTTCTTTTTCTTCCTTTCTTTAAGGAGATATTTGTGGCATACATTTTTATGGCTTTCTTTCTTGAATGTATCTATCAGGCACATGTAATTGTATTACTTATATTGATATTGTTTTGGTGGAATCAATTAGGTTGTGATCATATCAATAGTCTTTTATAGTAGTTTGGATTTACTTCTTTGATCTATGTTATTTTATTTAGACTCTTAATCTTGGGTGGTTAAATAGACGATACATCTCAGATATGTAGCCAAATCTCAGCCAAAATCAACCAAATATCACACTAAAGAGATACAAATACTGCAAATAAATATCAATTTGGGAAGATAGCACCATACGACACCCTCTCCCTTACCAATTATAGCCATCCTATACTCTTCCTTTACTTATTACTTGAACTCTACTCCTGCATTACTTATTACTCAACCTCTACCCACTTCTACTAAAAACTACTAACATCCATTATATAGTAACCAAGTTGCACTATATTTGCAATTATTACCAGGTTGGAAAACTATTGCACTATTTCCTTCTTATGTTTCATTGAATTCAATAGTCTATTCATTATTATTGCTTTTCAATAAATGATTTTTATATTATGTTTCTTCTAATGCATTAATTCAAGTGACAAGTTCTTAAAATCATTTCTACAATACACTGATTAAAACAATGGTTTATATACTCTCCTCTTAACAATGCATTAATTTAAATCTCAAGTCCTTAAACTCCTTCCGACAATGCAGTCATTTCAATAATATTTTGTATGAGATGTAAAAAGGAGGGATCATGTCATATATTTTTAGCCCAAAATCATATAGATTGAGGAGTGTAACTTCACGTCTGTTTAGATATAACACAACATGAAGAGATGTTCATAGCACGCATAAATCCACTTTTCCAAGTTATGAATTCAATATGTGTCTAATTAAAATATAAAGAACACACCATTCATTTTCCTCCATAAATAAAAATGTGTTGTCAATATATTGCCATGACATATTAAAGACCTTGATGTAGTGATCATTGTGTGAAAAAATAATGAGAGTGAAAAAATTAAATGATTTCACTATTAGAAAGAAGAAAATATACATTTCATTGTTGTATAAGTTTCAATATGATCCATTTTATCATGATGTTCAAATTGATTATAGTGCACTTGATGAGTTATTATACATTGTAATTAAACCCACAACAATTTTGGATGAAATTATTTTAATGGGTTAATTTTGGTTTTACATAGTATAGGTTGATGTAGCTACCCTTGGTTGTAATTAGCATAGGCATAGATCCATATTAACCCTGGATCAATCAGGTTTCTATAGGGATAAAATCCCTTGGGGTGAAAATGTTTTCCCAAATTTTGCACTATGAAAAAGGTTTGCACCTTAAGGGATTTGATCCCTCTAGTTTTACAAATCCAATTTTAAGATGTATGTGAGGTGGTATAAATTTACACTTCAATCTATTAAGATCATTTCATGAGGAAATTGGAAAATCCACATCAATAATAATATTCCACTTGGTGAATCACCAAATTTTATTGTCATACTTTGAGTTTCGCTAAGCCTTTCTCTAAAAAGTGAACACTAAAATTTGACCAAACATACGTTTATCAATATATCCATTATATTAAATGAGATAAATTAATAAGTAAACAAAATCAAAATTTTGATGACTTTTTTATCCAATGAGGAAAATTTCCACCTTGATTTACTCATTTTTGTCAAAATTCCAACAATCTAGATTGTCTTAAATGACCAAAACCCTTGAAGAAAAAAGTTCCAAATTAAAAATTCTCATCAATAAAGTGAAACTATAACTTTTTACAAAATTCCTACAAATACATTTAAAAAATAATTTCAACAAATAAGAAATTAAGTTTCTCCATTGATGGTGGGTTCAAAAACCTTCCATCCATGTCAAAGAATCATCTCCTATGGAATTGGGAAAAGATACTTTGACATCCTTACATGTCTCCCTGGAAGATAACCCTTTAGTATCAAACTTTCTAGAAAAAAGACCAATCATGGAACAATAATCAGCTCCTAGGAATATGACCCCTCGGCCTAAAAGGAAAGGTCATTTACTCTAGGTAAGAATTTCACTTCCCCACCTCATATAGACTCTAGTATTTTACAATTTGGATCTTGGAAAGTTAATGTAGAAGTTGTGACCATAATTTCTCATGAAGATTTTTTCTCTAGTCTATCGGGGTTCTTAAATCCTAAGTATTCTCCATCTATCCCTCCAGATGCATTGGGAGAAGCTCCTAATACTATTTTTAAACTCCTAGACCTCTTTATCTTGCCCTTGATAGACATTCCTTTTAAGGAACCCATTGAAGACTCTACATCCTCTAAGGGATAAAAATATAACCTAATGTCACGCAATAAGAGTTCTAGGACTTGTGATAGATCTTCTAAAGGTGGCCTTGGACACCTAGAAGACAAAAACCATAAAAAGAGGAAAAAAAGGAACATTTTTTTTTTAATCCATAACCGAGAAGAAAGAAAAATTAGAGGTAAAATGTGGTAGACAATAAGCATTACTCAGAGGCCTTATAGAATCTTCCCCCAGGGAAAGTTCAAATTATCATCCTCTCCGTGAATTGCAAAGGGATATCCAATCCCTCCAAGGAATTGGCCCTTAGAAGGTTAATTAGAACTCATAATCCAATTGTTATTCTCTTGTAAGAGATCATGACAGATAGGGAAAAAATCATCCAAGACCTCTCTAATATAATCAAGGATGAGAGTTTAGAAATGTGGATGATCTAGGTCATTCATGAGGGGTTGTTACAGGATGAAACAAAAATGTTTTTTCCCTGTCTAATTCATGGGATTTTTATTCATGGTTGGATATATCACTTGTTTCTCTCAATCATGGTAAAGTATTCAACTATTTTAATATCTATGGGCACTATATGGATCAACGTGATTATTGAGAACATATTTTTTCTAAGTCATGGATTTGGAAAGGGATGGTAATTCTAGGAGGAGACTTGAATTTTAGTCTCAATGCCTCTAAGATATGGGGTCAATGTTAGGGTCCTAACCTCCCTAACATCTCAAGTAGATCGAATAATATGCTTTTGTATGTAATAAAGGCCATCATTAGTATATAAGGCCTATGTAATAATGTGAACACATCTAATGTAAGAAACCTTACTAGAAGGTTCTACCTCTAGAAAGGTATTCCTCTAGAATGTTCTCAAGAAGATAGAAATAATATATATAGGGGTAGAAAGCATAGAAAATATTGTCTTGTTGAATCAATTTAATCGAGCTCCACTCTGTTGGAGGTTTACCCCTTGAAGAGGCAAGTGAACATTATTCTCAAGATAATAAAGGTATCTTCTTTTGGATCTATATTTTCATTATTCTTACGGTTTTGTTTCTTTCTATTAACTATTTTGATAATAATTGTTCTATTGCTCTGCATATTTCCTTCTAGTACCTGACAAGCGGTATCATAGCTCTTTCCTCTGCATATTTTTAGAAGAAAAAAAAATCAAGCTAGAGACATGTTCTGACATCTATAAAGCACAATGATCTGTTGTTAAGTGGGTAAAACTACGGTTGGGGAAGAATACATGCAAGAACTACACATGGTTTCACCTTGTTGGAAACCCATGTAACCCTTGTTGGTACCCCTTCGAGTAGTACTGCATCATACATCACCTGTACATATAATTTCACTCCCATGTACCCTCAGGTATATTGGGAGTCCTACATGTCTCCTAAAATTAGTTGTATCTCAACCATTCAACCAATTGAATTCTATAGTGGAATCGAGAATAACACTCAGAAATACTAATATCACATACCTACGTAATCTAGTAGTACGAGTAAGGGTACGGTTAACCCTCCCTAGATATATCTCTAAGATATTGGATTGAGTACTACTATTAGACCCCACTCGTATATAAGAGATATATAGAATAACACAGTCCCTTGTCCTTAGGAACCCTCTAAATCCTAACCCTTGCTGTGGAAATAGAACATAACAGAAGCACTACTAAAATTGTGCACATCCAATGTGGGAAACCTTACTTCCTGCATCCAGCCTATGGAATTCCTACACAATCTTCACTATTAAGAATTTAGGCTTTATGTCACTACAATACTATTCAAACTGGAGTATAACTCTGCAGGAGTTAAAAAACATGAGTATAGTGGTCCCACCAACACCTTTATTTGGGGGATATCCCACTAGATTCCTCTCTTCACAATGATCATCATGGTACCACTCCCTCATATTCCTTTTTTTTGGGGATATCCCACTAGATTCCTCTCTTCACAATGATCATCATGGTACCACTCCCTCATATTCCTTTTTTGTGTTCTCACCCACTCTCATTAATCTTTATTTGGGACCCATCTCACTAGAATCATCTTTTCGCATTGATTGCGGTGATACCACTCTCTCATAAGACCTTTTGGGCAAACCCACCAACCTTATTATTTCCAGCTTCTTTTCCCGATGACCACCCACAACCAAAACTTTGACAACTACCTCACTTGGAAAATTCCTTTAACAACCTCGAAAATGAAATCAAAACATCTCAAGCCCAAAATGATCACAATTTCTCTCAATTTACTTCAGAAATTGCTACCATAAATTATAATCTCACTACACTTGACGCCCTCTTTGTAGATATGAAATCCCTAACAACATGGGCTTTTCAATCCAAGGATCCTCTCTCTTATGAACAACATTCACATAAAGAGGGAATTGACTCATTCCATTCCATGACCTTTCATTCTAACCCCTTGCTCATGAACCACATCTTCCTAAAATTGAGGTGAAAAAATTTGATGGCTTGAACCCCATGGGGTGGGACACTCAAATGGAACATTATTTCTCATTGCATGGAATCACTAATCACTTAATAAAACTTTGTGTTGGTATCCTCTATTTTGATCCAAAATGCTAGCAATCATGGAAATGGCGTAAAAATTCGCACAAAGGTTATTTTTGGACCCAATTTGTTGCAGACCTTTATGAAATCTTTGACACATAAACTCATCATTCAACCACTTGACCAAAATGAAATAGTCTGATACACTTAAATACTACATCATTTATTTTAAGCAATTGGCTTTCCTAAATGAAGGTATGTCGAACACCTTCTTCCAATAATTCCTTATTAGTGGCCTCAAGGATGACATTCAAGCTCATGTCCTAATGGCTTATCCATAGACTCGTCTTGAAGCCACTCACCAAGTTAAGGAAGCATATATGATAGTCACTTCTCAAATAAAAAAGACACCGTTTACTCCACAGTCTCACCCCACTGATCCAGCTCCTCTTTCCCCTCCTTTTAAGGTATAGAAATTAACTTGGGTAGAAATGGTTGAACAACAACATAAGGGTCTTTGTTATAACTATGATGAAAAATGTTTTTTGGGGCACAAATGTAAGGATAATTTTTTTTTTGTGGCAATTTCTAAGGACATTTATAAAGATGACATTGATGTTTCCCCTCTCAAATCACTTTCCTAGGACAATGATACTATCCCACCCTATGATCCACTTGAGTTGAAACCTCTCATCTCTCAACATGCTCTCACTGGTATATCAACTCCCCAAATCCATAATTTAATTGGCTATATAATCATTGGAAATTCATTATCCTCATTGACAATGGAAGCACCCATGATTTATTCATCATCGAAATGCTCAAGATGTTGATTGTGGACCTTGATTATCTTCTTGATTTAGAGGTATTTGTTTTCAGTTGTGTTTATACCCCATGAAGACTTTACACCCCAGAAGAATGTACACTCCTCCACATGGGGGAGTTACCCCCCCTACAGGGTCTGGGGTGCTATCCCCTCGGCTGGGGGGTTCGAGGGCAAAGCCCCTGAAGGAAAAATTGCCTTGTAAATGTATATTGTAATTTCATAGTGAATCTGGACCATTCATTATGAGGTCGCACATATGATGGTAGAAGTTATGTTAGGGTTTGTTTCCCTAGAAGGAAAACCTATTTTATGAGGGAAATGTATTGCAGCTATGTATCATTGTGAATATTGTAGTCTTAGTGAGGAGACTATGAGAGAAAGAAGATGAAGTTTCAACAGGTGTGTTGTAGGTTGTATCCATTCATTTGCTAGATAATAATAAAGGAAGGACCTGACAATTTCTCTGGTGGACATAGCCCACACTAGGTGAACCATGTATATCTGTGTCTCTATTGTATTGTGTATCTTCTGTGTTTTATTTCTGCATTTTATTTTATTTTATTGCTCCACGATCTTGCTTTTCCAACACAAGATACCCTTTCCTATATCCATGTAGTCAATACATTTCAAATCATGGTTGCTAATGGTGGTTCCATGAAATGTGGGGGTCGTTGTGAAAATGTGCGTCTACAAATTGTTGATTATAATCTTAAATCCCACATGTTTTCTATTGAAATGGGTGGTTGAAACATTTTTCTGAGTTTTGAATGGTTATGCATGCTATGCCCCATAACCATGGACTTCAAGGAATTATACATGATATTCCAATATGATAGACATTGGTACAAGTCCCAAGGCATCATGATAAGTTCCCCTAATATTTTCCAGTTCACTCTAGATGGAAAAAATCCTAAAAAAAGGTCATTCTAGCATTATTTCCCAGTTCCATGACATTCAAGCAATTGAGACTCCCTCCCGTACCGTTCATCCTGACATGGATCATATCCTCTCGAAACATGAATTCACTTTTGACAACCCCCAAGGAATCCCACCCTACCATATCCCCCATGATCATTCCATTCTACTTGTCCCTGGTAGTCTTCCTCCCAATGTTCTCCCTTATCGTCACCCATTTGCTCAAAAAATTGAAATTGAGGAAATTATTCAATAATTGTTAGTTGTGGGTGTCATATACCCTAGTACAAGACTTTATTCCTCTCATGTGATCATGGTACTCAAGAAATAAGGTACTTGGATCATGTACCCCGATTTCTAAGCCCTCAACAAAATTACTATCAAAGATAAATTTCCCATTCCCGTCATTGATGACCTTTTGGATGAACTGAGTGGTGCCCAATTCTTTACCAAAATTTATCTACGTTTTGGCTACTACTAGATACATATGAAGGAGGCTGATATTCCCAATAATACCTTTCATACTCATGAAGGCCATTATGAGTTCTTGGTCATGCCCTTCGGTCTATGTGATGCACCCTCCACTTTCCAAAGTATCATGAATCATGTCGTGCGCCCCTTCCTCCAACATTTTGTACTGGCCTTCTTTGATGATATACTCATTTATAATAAAACTTGGCAATCCCATCTTTCCCATGTGGATCATGTCTTACACTTACTTTCTCAGTATCATCTCTTTTTCAACTAGTCTAAATGTGCCTTTGGAGATTTTGAAGTACAATACCTAGGCCATATTGTTGGAAAGGATGGTATTGATGTGGATACTAAGAAAATAGAATCTATGTAGGATTGCCCCCACCCTAAAACTCTTAAACGTTTGTGAGGTTTCCTTGGTTTAACTGGATATTATCAAAAGTTTTTCTAGAGTTATGGAAAAATTATAGTCCCGCATATTGTATTCCTTAAGAAGAATGCTTTTAGTTGGAACATAGTCATTGATCAATCCTTCCAAGCTTTAAAAGAGGATATGTGTATGAATATAGTCTTGGCACTTCCCAAATTCACAAAGAATTTTTTTTTGGAGTGTGATGCCTCTGGGAAAGGAATTGGGGCAGTTCACTTGCAAGAAGGAAGACCATTGGCCTTCACTAGTAAACATATTTTTGAGAGACACTTGGACAAATCAACCTATGAAAAGGAAATGTTGCCTACTTTGCATGCAGTGGATATTTGGTGTCCTTACTTGTTTGGAAAACACTTCCAAATTAAAACTTATCATCATAGCCTCAAATATCTTTTGGAACAAAGGATTTCATCCCCTGAAAAACATAAGTAGTTGACTAAAATGTTTGACTATGATTATGAGATAATTTACAAGAAGGGAAAAGAAAATGTGTTTGCTCATATTATTTCTAGGAAATATGAATAAGAAGGGTCCCTCTTTTCACTCTCCTTCATTTTGGACAATTGGTTAAGGGTGGCTTTCCATGAATGGTCCCAAGACCCAAAAACTTCTATCTCGATCCAACAATTGTAACAACACACTAATCCATGTTTGGGATACACTTGGAAAAATGAGAAGCTTCACTATAAAGGTTGCATATATTTGAGAAAAAAATCCAACTTTAAATCCACTATGCTTTATGAACTTCATTCTTCACCAACCATAAGGAATTCTAGCTTTCAAAAAACATATGAATGGATCAAAAGTTCCTTTTTTTGAGAAGGAATGAAGCAAGACATACACACTTTTGTAGCCAAATTTGATACTTGCTAATGCAACAAGGGAGAAACAATCAAAATTCCAGGATCACTACAACCTCTCCCTATTCCATCAACTATATGAATCAATATCTCTATGGAATTCATCATCATATTACCCAAATCTGGCCATAAATTATTCAACATGGTTGCGGTGGATCTCCTTTCCAAATATGTTGATTTATGTGCCATCCAACACCCATTTAAAGCCTACTAGGTGGATCATGTTTTTATGGAAAACATCTTCAAACTCCATGGAATTCCCCAATTTATTATCTCTGACCGAGATCCAACTCTCACAAGAAACTTCTAGCAAGAATTGTTTAGGCTCTAGCGTTGTTGGCACAAAAATGGAGATAGAGGTTCTCGAATATTTCCAACAAAGGATATCCTTGTAGTCTGGGAGCACTGGCATATTCAACCTTCCACAAGGGAAGGAGGTCTCACCCAAAGCACAACCGATACATGTGTGTGTGATGAAGTGAGTCACGGAGAGAGCATCATTAGAATTAACATAACCATGTCCAATTTCATACATCAATAAGTAAATACATACATAAAAAATAATTAAATGTTAATACACATGATAGAAGGAATTGCACAACATATAAATCATAGATGCATATACAGTACATCAAAATTTTAGGGCCTGAATAAAATTTTGTATTAGCAACATCCTAAAATGGTCATACATAGAGTAAATATCTCATACAATCACTTATGCAGTGTAATGTATTCCCCAGATACCCATTATAGACTCTAAGCTTTTGTGCAAGCACAATAATAGTCAAAACCCCTTTTCAATAGCCTTCCCAGACTGACTCAATATCAGTAATGATAATAATAAACTCATGGAAATAATAGTAACCATGGTTAAACCTTTTCCCATTACATAGCTCCATATTTATATCTTTCCCTTGGGTGCTTGGAGACAAATCTTGATTCTGCTATCTTTCTGACCAATCTTGATTTTGTTGTCTTTCTGGCCTTTTGCTTGCCTATGCTCGAAGATCTTATCTCTTCCCACTACTCATGCAGCCGGTGAATGATATGTTTTCACTTGTATCACTCTTGTAGTTATCTTTCTATCCATCAATTGTTTTCTGCCACTTCGAATTTTTTGTTGACATGTTACACTTTCCACAAAACTTTAGCATTTCCGCCAAAACAAACACTTCTCAAGATAGATACTTCTCAAAATGGAGGGCCCACCAGGCCCTGACCACAACCTTTGACTCATCCTAAGTCAAATTTCCACATCCTTCCCACGACCTTCTGAAAATGGAGGGCCCAACTCTGGTACAATTGTGAGGGCCTACTAGCGGAAGTTGTTGTAGTGATCCACGTGGTCCTACCATTTCCTTTCTAAGATTAAGGCTCCTGCAATAAACTCCAGGTCGACAATCACATTGGGATCCTCCGACTTAGTAGCCAACAATGTAGTCCATTCAGTGTCAGCAATGGAATTAAGTTGTTGCATTTGGACATACTCAACTTGCATGGTCGGTTGGAAGTTTCTAAGTTATTTCTTCGCAGCCTGAGTAGACTCATCCATCGCATCCAAACTTTCATCTTCAACCTGGATTTTTGTAAACTTGGATTCCTACTCAACTGGCTCATTGATGGCTTGGAAGTTCACATTCATCCGGTTGAGTTGTGCACACAACTCTTTAATTATGTTACTGGGTTGTTTCAGCAAGCCTACACTGTCATTCACCATGTGAAAGAGTCTGTGTCATTCATATGCACGAACATGAAGAGAGGACCAGATGAGATCTCCCTCCGTGACTGACTGTGTGATATTATCCATCATTTCTTGGGGTTTCTCCTTTTCCTTCAACTTGATTGCAACCATCTCTTATTGAAGGTTGTCAATCCTTGTTGCCAGTTGTGACCAGGAATATGCAATGAGCTCAATACGTTGCAAAGGAGAAACTAGAGTGATGTCTTCAGGGAGCTCAGGAGAAACCTGTCTAAAGGTCGGACATACCTAGAGAAACTTATCATCAATGGTCATGACTATAGACTCGACCTATATCCACAATACTTGCTCATGCGCTCTGGAAGATGATTCTACAACAATGTCCGCATGAAGTTGTTGTGTTTGTTGTGTGAGCTCATCATTGGTTTGATTGACTGAGGAAATCCTCTATTCAAGCTGATCCATGGAAGCTCAGATGAGATGGAAAATCTGGGGAGTGGAACAAGTCATGAGATCCCCACTGGTTATGGATTGATCCAAGGGAAACCATAAAGCCAGTGGTTTTCCATTGGCAACCAATCGCTTAGACAAGTTGGAAGTGCCAACATCGTAGGGACTAGGCGACGTTGTGTGGAGACTACGAGCGAGCTGGTATTGAACCTTAGGAGGAAGTGTCACAATCACATCAGTGCACATGAGGCACAATTATAGGATTGCATGACACTGCTGGGGATCCCGTAGCATAGGCTCAATATTTTCCTTAATGGAACTAGTACTACGATCCGAGTGAGTATCATCCTGGGTGTCAATATGTGTATCTGGAGGATCCTGGTCCATCTGCACTTGCACCTCTGGCCTTTCCTTTGGCTCTGAATGGAGAACAATTCTCGGCTATGTGTCCATGGTGACTTGGACCTACGAAATTTGGACAGAGGATGAAATGGGGGTTGTGGTCCTTGTAGTCATTGTGAAAGGGACAATAGAGGTAGGTGCAATAGTGTCTATATTATGGTGAGGAGATAATGGAGTGAAATTTGGGTCCTTTGCAGTTGACCTAGGAGGTTGACGGTGGATATCCTCAATGATGGAAGATGATTACGTTTGGACAGGTGGATCATTGATAATAGTGATGATGGGAGCGAAAGAGGAAAAAGGTGGCAACAGTGTGAATCAAAGGTGGAAGGGAATATAGAGGGTTGGCCTATGTGATAATGGGGTCAGTGATAGAATTAAATGGAGAATTAGTGTGTAGTCTCTTAATAGGAAAAACGAAAGAAAAGACTTCACGTAATTGCTTACCAGAGATAACGACGTCGTCTGGAATTGATGTGAAAGGAGGTACAAATGACCAGGGAAAGGAATCCTCTTTAGCCTCTTCTTCCTTGGAGTTTGAGGGTGTGCGATGTCATTTCTGGATGAATCCTATAATAACAGCCAGTACTATGGCTTGTCATCAAGAAATTTCAAGTAGTTGATAGGAAATACCAGACCGTTTCTATCCTTTCTTGACCTTGGGCCAAGAATAGACCTCCTTGTATAAAGTCTCCTCGTGAAGGTAGTATGGCAATGGAGGGGTGTGAAATTTTTCTACCGTTGTAATGAGAATCCACACAAAGGTGTTGTCTCAGTTTATGCCAAACCAGATCTTGTTGTTATGGCAATTGAGCAAGTCTTGGTAGATTCACATATGTTGAGTGGCGTCAACAAGGTCATTGAACCACTGCAAGAAAAAAACATTGTTGAAGGAGGTATTGGTATCGTCAGTGCAAGCTTGCAAGGGCTCAAACCTCATCACAAAACAACTATCTAAAGTGACTGCAACATCCCTCTCCATTCTCGATCCCCATTTCCACATAACAAAGGCAACTAAAATGTAACCATAGATAAAATAACTAGCTTTCTCATGCACATTCATGCAAGTGTGTAACATCTTTGTCTGCAAGTACTGAACCAATTCATGACTTCTCCTTGCATACATAATTCTATAATGGAAAGAGTGTCTAATGTGCATTCCCCTCTAGTGAAGCTCCTCATTACTTTTTACACAATCAGGTACCAGGAAAAACGAACTGTTTCAGGAAGAATGGAGTCAATTAGAGTTCCTCTGCCACCTTGATTGGTATCGAATTTGTCGTAGAGACTAGGATCACCCTTCTTAATTTGATGCTTTCCTAACCCCTGGAATACCTTAGTAACATCATCTCCCTCCATCAAGAGACATGTAAGTTGGTGTATATGTTTGACATGAATCAGATAGTCTCTATCTAACCATAGGGATCCATTGTGGATGTGGCTGATAAGGAACTTGATACAACAAGCAACTTATCTGGAAGCTCTGAATACCGGGAAATCCCACAAATTTGTAATAGTGGACTCTCAAAATGACACATAGGGAGTATTCCACTCCCCCCCAGTGTCACCTGAAGGTAATTGAACATAATCTAGATAAACCTCGACTTTCATCTGAGGAAATAAAGTGTTATCTGAAAAATATGTATCAACAAGTCGAGTTTGCTCGACTTTTACCTGTAAATCTTCAATGATGAATGTAACACACCCACTATGGAATAATGATTTTTTCATCTTTTTCTTCGAGGGACAGAATCCCTGAGACTTCTATGGGGCCTAGCGTAGACCATCCCTTCCCTTATCCTCCTCCAAACGACCACAACCTGGCCTTAGTGCAAGCGCCTTTCGCATCTCGCAAGTTGGGAGTCAAGGTTCTCGAATCCTCTTTCTCCAAATTTCGATACCCAAGATGCAATACAGGTATGGCTCCTTCCTCACTAGCGCCTACTACATGTAACCGTAGGCTAGGCCAAACACTAGCGCCACTCACAACTTTGCTAGTTGAGGTGTTGAGCCCTCGTTCTCCTCCTTTGCGAAATCCCGAGACATGAGAGGTCAACGTTACATGGGCTCTGCCAAAGCGATGCACACACGCTACTTGTATCCTCCAATGTACTCTACTCATGATCTATG
>SNQJ01S0014874.1:41997-60831 GCA_010110895.2 Picea sitchensis
CTCAAATGTTTCCATAATTGAAACACAAACAAATTTCGATTGTATCTTCGGTGATACAATCCTTATTACTTAGGGTGTCAAGACCTTTTCGTTCATCAATGTACTAGCTTTCTCATCCCATAGAAAACATAATGCACAACAAGGAAAGAATTGAGGGCTCTCCCCTTCTTCAAATTCTTTCTACATCGCCTAGGGATTTTCAGCCCAGTCGAGTTATCTCTAAGGTCTCACTGCCTTTTCTTGATCACAGCTTCAACCAAGCCTCATTAGTTAAACGTACTCATTTATTCATTTAATCATATTCAGGGGATTTACTTGCCTCTTACCAACTATACCGGTTTCCACAACTTCTCTTTTTCTGAGCAACCTTGGTTAGGCTTAACCCTAACCCTTTTTGGGATACTACAACATGCTTTAATAGCAACTCTTTTCTCATAATGAATCATGAACATGTGCATCTTACACACTTCCATTCGGTTATCAGAATGGTCAATATTTAGTTGTTAGTCTTCTATTAATTACATGATTCTTTCAAAATGTAATCCAGGATTCTTATATATATGGATAGGCCTTGCATCCCATTGTCCAACCTTGAACAATATTAGGGTTGTGACTCTGTCCTTCTGACAAAGTCCTTACACAGTTCCTCCACCAGGAACTCCTTCGGCATGCAACTTCCTTTTTGCATATCCATCACTATTTGTGATGGCCTCCATCTTGAGTTAGTTTTGGCTTCTTCTTTTTTTCTAAATATTCTTCTTAAGGAATATAAACATGCATCTTTACTGTTAATATTAGTCAATTCAGATTCATTCACAATCCTTCTCATGTGATTCTCAAAGGAATAATCATTTGTCTCTTATTATGACAAGAGAGCATCTTTGCTCATTTACCCTTTCATCTAATTATATTGGCACTTCCTGAGGAAATGGAATACATTCCCCTCAGGCTATAATTTGGAACAAAACTTTCATGACTCCCTAGAATGGAGTCAGCTATGGCTCCATAGTATTCCTTCAATCTTGGCAAAATCAATACTTTCTTTATATTTCGCTCATCGGGAAAAACCATATTGTGCC
The DNA here is from genome assembly GCA_010110895.2 of Picea sitchensis. NCBI lineage: Eukaryota > Viridiplantae > Streptophyta > Pinopsida > Pinales > Pinaceae > Picea > Picea sitchensis. Next base: position 43,077 of record SNQJ01S0014874.1, read on the forward strand.
TATAACTATACTCTTACATCATACGTGTGCATTACTTTGCACGTTTAGTATCATTCATACCTTACTGGTATTAATATCAGGCTTCCTATTATGAAGCTTCACACTGCATTCAACTCATGCGTATTCATCATACTAGATCACGCCTTCTCCTCACGTGACCACCGGTGGTGACCACAATCCGAACTAAAAGGCGCTTCACGTTTCGCGATTTCGGGACTCATGTTGCAAGGAACTCTGGTTCTTCGATCCCCGAAATCTGAAAATTTGAAAGACCGAAGCTAAGGTTTTCTTGGCTCTTTGATTCACATGACCCTTCGTTCAGTACCTGGGGTCAACTCCTAGACACGCATCAGGATCCTGTGTTTCGGCGAATCTGCGGACAACACCCCACCATTTCCCAAAACTTCTAATCCACAAGGGTCTGGCAACCTGGATCCCACGGTCCAGATCTCTCTGGAAATCAACAGTCCTGACCAAATCCCAAATTTCCACCTTTCGAGACTCTAGCAGAGTCTTCACCCCTTAACTCCCGATTCCTGAAATTGTGAAATTCTCTTCTGGACGATCAATGGTCCAGATCGCTCCTTGATCAACGACTATGATCTTTTCATGAATTTCTCGTTGCTTCTTCCAAACCCTTTGGTTCTGTGAAATTCCGGTATCTCCTCGCAACTAACCAGTGAGCTACTTCTCCGAGATCAAACAACTCAAAGCATTTCAGTTCTTTCTGAATGGATCTTGACTCTCGATCCTATCCAATCTTCAAAACTCTTTTCTGAAGGATTTCTCCTGCTCAATCCTCCATACTTGTTCTTTCTTCGAACTTCAGTTTTCTGTGCTTCACCTTTGAATGCTTCAACTCTTCGAAACTTAGAAACTTTTTCTAAGTGTTTCCTCTCAAGACTTAAAACCACTACTCCTCCTGGTATACTCCGTGTTCAACCTCCGAAGTTTTCAAACTTTAACACAAGCTTGATTCTATATGCATGTTCGGCGTACCAAATTTCCCTGCTATCTCTTCTAAGCTTTTAAGTTACTTACAGGACTAATCTCATAGTCATAACTCATATGGATGCTACCCTCTCTTTATGGGAACAACCAACAAGGGTCACTCTTGGGAATTAGCAACAGTCCCAAAGTACTCCTCTTAATCTTGCTTAAATAGATTATCCTTGTTGTCGATTCTAACCATTATAGGTCAGGTAATCTGACCCTATATATTTTCATCAGTCCTCTCAATCGTGAGGAGTTATATGCTCAGGGTTTAGTCTTTTAATAATGCAGTAATTATAAATTTCTAAGAATCCTACCAGTCCTTACCAGATTTCCCGAATCAAGAAGGAGTTCTTCATTTGGATCTTAAGTTCTTACCTAACCAACCATCTCAATTGCAAGGGACTCTACCTACTTTAGTAGGTAGCCATCATCACACTATAACATAACAACTCAGTTCATGTCCCTTGTCTGGCTCATGCAGCTTCATAGCACAATTCATTCCACCTCTGTTATTCACACTTAGGTCTTATCAGTAATATTGATCAGTGCATTCCTACTCCTATAAGAGTAGTTACCATTTTAACAGAGGGGTTAATGAAATTCCCAATTTATAGTTTCATTATGCGATCCTTCTTCTTAAAGATAAAATGCAGATAATAATGTCTCTTTATGTGGCTCCTACATGAGCCCAAGCAGGCCAAGTGTTGTAACCATGCTCTGTACCAATTTGTAACACACCCACTACGACATAATGATTTTTTCGTCTTTTTCTTCGAGGGACAGAATCCCCGAGACTTCTATGGGGGCTAGCGTAGACCATCCCTTCCCTTATCCTCCTCCAAGCGACCACAACCTGGCCTTAGCGCAAGAACCTTTCACAGCTCGCGAGTTGGGAGTCAAGGCTCTCGACTCCTCTTTCTTTAAATGTTGATACCCGAGATGCGATATGGGTATGGCTCCTTCCTCACTAGCACCTGCTACATGTAACCGTAGGCTAGGACAAACACTAGCACCACTCGCAACTTCTCTAGTTGAGGTGTTGAGCCCTCGTGCTCGTCCTTTGCGAAATCCTGAGACGCGAGAGGTCAACGTTACGTGGGCTCTGCTAAAGCGACGCACACATGCCACTTGTCTCCTCCACTGTACTCTACTCACGAGTTGTGTCATTTCCGCTCATCGCACGTGACCTTGACTCTCGGTGTTTCAAGGCCTTAGCGATCAGGGTGAAACTTCTTCATCCTGCAAAACCCCGAGCCATGATAAGTCAACAATGGGTCACCCGCTTCCTAAGCTAAATACTAGCGCTACTCGCATCTCGTGACTTCGCGAGTTGGAGTGTTGAGCCCTCGTCCTCCTCCTTTGTGAATTCCCAAGATATGATAAGTCAACAATGGGTTGACTCTTTCCCAGGTGACATGTGTCCATCACCTGTCACCCGCTCCCACCTTTCTCTAGGCGCTTTTTGTAACGCCACCTGTCAACCACGCGGTCCCCACCTAATGGAGGTGCCACGTGTTCACATGAGCCCTCAGTGCTCGACACTTCGCAACTTCTACAGTCGAAAATAAACTCTCTCAAGTTCTAAACCCCTGATAGGCGATAACCATGAAAGTTCCGATCCCACGGTTCTCCCGTGGCCTGGATCCAACGGTCACGATCACGTCGCGATCTCACGAATCGTGAGTCCATGCAGTCCTACCCTTGACCACTCCAAGTCACAAGTCAATGAAATGATACTCTCCTGCCTATACAAAGGCTAATATCGGCGGTCAATAGGACTCTATCAGATCCTTGGATCTACAGTCCCGATTCCTTCGCTACTAGCGAAGGCTGAAAGGGGTCGAGGCATTAACACCTACATTCCTTCCTCCAATCTAATGGTCATGACAGACTTTAGATCCCCCGAAAGGATCTCGTCCATTCACCTAATCAAACGAAAGGGTACTCTCCTTTGGTATTTGAAACTTTCTATCCTTCCTGAGCTTCGTCAGCTATGAAAGACTTGAGAGCTTTGTTCTCTCTCTCCTGGAATTGACTCTTAGAAGAGTCTTCAATACAACTATTCATCAAGGGGTTATGGGGTTCTATTTGATCGAAGAGGGCCTATGCATATTGGCACTACCTCTCATGAGCTTAACAAACTCCATCCTCCAAGGGACTTAGAACGACTGGGTGAGTAAACCATCGTACATGCAACTACACCTAAGGTCGACGAGCTCACAGTTCGTGGCTCTAGATTAAGACACTACAGAACTCCAAAATTTATGAGAACAAGTCATGTCTGACCCATATAATTCCTTACTTTACTAATTATACAACCAAGTAGAAATATAAGGGATACAATATATCCATTAAGCATTCATTCACATTCCTGAAAGCATGCACAATATAACCAATTCATACACAGTCAGAGCTAATTTACACAGGGTAGGAAATCAGTTATCTATTACAGGTTGCTGCCAACCAACTGACTGTGGGTGTTCTTCCTTCCACTCGACCATAGGCTCAGAGGCATTCATTCTTAGCACTCTAGACACCCCCGTGCCAAGCCATGATATCACCAGGGAATTCTCACAATTCTCGAGGGTTCTCTCTCTATTTCAACTTCTATTCGGGTCCTGTTTTCTGCAACTCAAAGATTTCTCACTCATTTGTGGCCTCAGCGAGGTTTCTCAGATGCTCTTCGGCATCAAGATCATGGCCTTCTATTTGTGATTCATTGGAGATATTTGCCCCTCTCCCTTGTGAGATTCTGCCCTCGTCTAGTGCCTCTCTTTCACATGTGTGTCCCTCTTACTTGGGAATGTTTTGCTGACCTATCCGGTTCCTTCTATCAGAAGGAAGCTCAGGTCTGCAAGTCCCTGTGGTACCTCGGACTGACATCCCATGTTTCCATTCATGGGGGTGGTTGGTGATTCAACCACCGGTCCTTTCTTCATTGAATGATTTTCTTTCCTTGGGATTCGAAGGAGGCTTGTCATCCTTATCAAGGGAGATTTAGGGTTATTTGATACATGAACCCTCTCTTATAGTTTTCACATTCTTCCTCTAGTGATATCATGGCCAGTTCTTTCAAGGCTTCACCCCTACAGTAAGTTATTGGCAACTCAAANGAGGCTTGTCATCCTTATCAAGGGAGATTTAGGGTTATTTGATACATGAACCCTCTCTTATAGTTTTCACATTCTTCCTCTAGTGATATCATGGCCAGTTCTTTCAAGGCTTCACCCCTACAGTAAGTTATTGGCAACTCAAACAATAATACATTTACATTTTTCTCATGCATTAGCATGGTAATTCCTACTTTGTGATTAATTACAAATTGGGGGAAATAGGGTGTTACAATGAAAATGCAATGGTTAATGATGTCTACAAGAAAAACAAGATTTGGTACAACTCCCTGAGTAGTTCCAGCTTGTCCCATGGTTGGAAAACGATGATAGTAGAAAAGAACGATAGGGGGTCGAGGGTGTGGGTGCGGGTTCATGTAATACTGAGTGGGCTCTAGGGCTGTGTATGCAAAGAGATTGAGGAAGACACAATAACATGGAGCACTTGGTCAATGACTATTTTATAGGAAAAATAAGGGAGGTGACAATATGATCAATCCTTAAGGAAAACAACATGAAATAAATTCAAAATTAATGGCGGATAGAACCAATATATGCGAAAAAATCTAGGGTGGTATTTGGTCATTAAAGAGTATAAATCGAAACATGGTAGAGTGGAATCAGGGTGAACGAAAAATTAAGTACCTCACAAATGATTAACTAGAAAAGTACTGATAGTTGGTGGGATTTAAATGACTCAGAGCTGAAATGATCGGAAAGTAACCAAAAAGTTACCAATGATGTTTAACGAAAAACGTCACACTGACATGGCATGGATTACAACCTTGGAAGTTACTAAATACAAAAAAAATTGATTTGGACCTCCCCAACCACAAAGATGATATACAACCTGAAAAAATTGACAATGATAACTAGACCCTAAGACATGTGACAGTTGGACACACCACAATTTTATTAAAAGAAGAAGGAAATAACAAAACAATGGAAATCCTACCTAATGAATTCACTCCTAGCCACAAGAGCACTGTGCACTTTCTCGTATTAAGTAGAAACATAGGGCTTCAAGAGTGAGCCATTCATGCAATCTAGATGAAGAATTCCATCAAGTTGTGTGAGTATGATAGATTCTGACTCACGGATTTCCACAATTATAAAAGGTCCGAGCCAATGCATTTGCAGTTTCCCTGGATTTTTTTGATACTTACTATCATATAACAAAACTTTATCACCTTGCAAAAATGTCCTTGGTCTTAATCTTCCCGCCATGCCAAGCCGTATGTCTAGCCTTCTCCACAGTTTGATGAAAATAAACTAAGATATTATATGGATTCCTCGAGTTCCATTAGTTCCGCAACCCTTTATGCAACTAACTCATAATTTTTCATCTGAGTAGCTTGCACAATGTATAAACTTGGAGTAATGAAATTGGCGGGGATAACTGCTTCTCTACCATAAACCAGTTGGAATGGATTATACTTATGTAGTTTCTTTGTAGTAGTCCTATAAGCCCATAATGCGGTGGGAACTCTGACATCCCAGTGATCTCGATTTGAGCAACATACTTTGGTTAATCCTCATTCCAAAATCTTGTTAAAGGCTTCGACTATCTTGTTTTCTTGTGGATGATAGCGACTACTCTTATGACGTTGAATAAGAAATCCCCGAGTAAGAGTGCCGATAGTCTCACTGATAAAATGGGCTCCTTGATCGCTAGTTAAACTTCTAGGACACCCAAATATAGTGATAATTTTCTCAAATATGAACCGAGCTATTGTATTCGTAGAAAAATCCTAAACAACTTCTTCTTTGGACCAACAAGTTAAGTAATTGATTGTGGTGATGATGTATATGAACTTTGAGTGTTTAGTTGGTGGATTAATGGGATTGATGAATTCCACGACCCACTTCTCGACGGCCTGCAATGCACGAACAATGTGTAATGGGAACTCATCCCTATGCAATGACTTACCAACCCATTGACAAACATCACATATTCTGGAATAGTTTTTGGTATCCTTAAATAGATTCAACCACCACAATCTTGCCTATAGTATTTTCTATTTCGTTACCTTACCTCCTATGTGGCCTCCCACAACTCCACTATGACACTCCCACAAGATATTCGATCTTTCATGGTCAAGCACACATTGTTTTATGATATTTTCAAATCCCAACTTGTACAGTTGATTGGAAATCTTCCGATAGTCTAATAAAGGAACCATTAGGTGTCTCTTTTGAGTTTTGGAATAACTTTAAGGGAAGACACCCGTGCTCAGAAATAAGGCAATGTCAGACAAGTAATCAGGTATAACTTCGACTTTGAAAAGATCTACATCTGGGAGATGGTAATCTACAACTCTTCCACTCTCTTTGAACTCTAATATAGACAAATTTTCAAGACCCACATTTAATTTACCTGGATTAACAACGACCTCAAAAGAAAACTCTTGAAACAACAAAAGCCACATACAAATTCTGCCTTCCATCATGGGATTATTAACCAAATATTTTAAAGTAGAATGATCAGTGAAGAATTTAAAATGACCACCTAGTAGATAATGTTTAAATTTTTGTAAAGAATAAACCATTTCCAAACCTTCCCTCTCAGTGGTAGTATAGTTGCGCTCAGCCTAAGAAATCTTCCTACTAGCAAAGTAGATGGGATGATCTAGGTTTCCTTCACTAGGTTGTGCAATGATTGCTCGCAAAGAAATACTAGAAGCATCAATTTGTACATGGAATTCGTCATTCCAATTCAAATAAATGAGAATAGGGGCAGTACTCAACTTTTCTTTGAGGGTGTCAAAAGCTTGATCACACTATGGATTCCAACTGAAGGATTCACATTTCTTCAACAATTTCTCCAATAGGGTAGTTATACTTGCATAATTTATGATAAATCTGTGGTAGTATCTAGTGTGGCCCAATGTTGACTGCAAATGCTTATAAGTCCTAGGAGGGGGCATATTGAGGATGACCGCAAATTTTACAGGGTCCACTAGTACTCCTTCCCTACAGACTATATGCCCTAGCAAATTTCCAAAATGTACACAAAAAATACACTTCTTCGGATTTAAATAAATTTGTAGCTGTCTACAATGATCAAACATCAGCTATAGTAAACATATGTTCTCCTTTAATAGGTTTTACATAGTCCATTCATCCATATATACTTCAAGAAATTTAGGAATAAGGTCACAGAATGCAGCAATGACTATGCGAGAGAAACCAACTAGGGAGTTCTTTAGCCCAAAGGGAATAACACTATAAGAAAAATAACCCCATTCCATAGTGAATGTAGTCTTTATTTTATCCTCTTCTACAATTCTAACCTGATGATAACCGAAAAACCCAACTGTAAAAGAATAGGCTTCATTTCCCGCCACTTGATCAAGAACTTCATCACTAAAGGGGGTTGGAAAAGGGTCGTGTACACAAGTTGATTTCAAACTCCTATAATCCACACAGACTCTTATATCACCAATACCCTTCTTGATTTGTATGACAATAGGACTAATCCACTTGAGCTCATCCATAGGGAAAATTATCTCGACTGCTAACATTCTATCAATCACTTTCTTAACTTTCTCCTTGACTTGCGAATTTAGACAGTATGGTCTGTGCTTAACAGACTTAGTATCTGGTTTCAATTCAATCCACATTTCTCCTAAATTTCCATTAATCCCCTTCATTTATGAAAAATCCTTGGGAAAGAGATCCTCATACTCTCGCAACAGATCTTATATTTCTTTCATGGTTTGCTCATCCCAATAGTCACGTATGGACCCCATCTTAGAGTGATCCTCACTCCCTGTGTTTACTTTCTGTAACCTTAGGGGTTGAGTGTATGAGTTGTTGATATCACCTTTCTTTTTCCGATGGATTCTTGAAAGGTTAAGTGTCTAATTTCCTCCAAGTCCTCTAGATCTTCGGGGCTTTATCAAATTCAACACAAGCCAAAGGTATTCTTACAGGGGGTGGATAAAATCTATACTCAAGCAAATTTTTATGTTTAGGATAGATTGGAAGTGGCGGTTTGGGATTGAACTCAGTACTAAACACAAATTTATTGATTAGTTTCAACATAAATTTAATTTTAGGAGCCTTACCAAAGAAAGTGAAGTCATGAAAAAACTGATTTTGCAATGCCTCCCAGCATGACAATAGGACTAATCCACTCGATCTCATCCATAGGGAAAATTATCCCGACTGCTAACAATCTATCAATCACTTTCTCAACTTTCTCCTTGACTCACGAATTTAGAGAGTATGGTTTGTGCTTGACAGACTTAGTATCTAGTTTCAATTCAATCCACATTTCTCCTAATTTTCCCTTAATCCCCTTCATTTATGAAAAATCCTTAGGAAAGAGATCCTCATACTCTCGCAACATATCTTGTATCTCTGTCATGGTTTGATCATCCCAATAGTCACATATGGACGTCATCTTAGAGTGATCCTCAATCCCCATGTTTACTTTATGTAGCCTTAGGGGTTGAGTGTTTGAGTTGTTGATATCACCTTTCTTGTTCTGATGGAATCCTGAAAGGTTAAGTCTCTAAGTTCCTCCAAGTCCTCTAGATCTTTGGGGCTTTATCAAATTTAATACAAGCCAAAGGTATTCTTACAGGGGGTGGATAAAGTCTATACTCAATCAAATGTTCATTCTTAGGACAGATCGGAAGTGGCGGTTTGGGATTGAACTCAGTACTAAACAACATTTTACTTATTAGTTGCAACATAAATGTAATTTTAGGAGTCTTACCAGAGAAAGTGAAGTCATGAAAAAACTTATTTTTCAATGCCTCCTAGCATGTCATTTGTCTTCGAGTCTCACCATGCATGTACCAGGCCTTTGGAATAGTTATGAGAGAGTGAAAGAACTAATGATCCCAAATATAGGATGGAAGTTGCACAACTTTCCATACTTTTATACAATGCGCAACATGCACAACTGGATTGGATTGACCATCATATATTTCCAAGGATAGCAACTGAATATTTTTCTTCTGATCTTGTTCCAAATGTGGTATCTGCATTAGTGGAAGGAACTGATGTTGCATAGTGAGCTTGATTTTGTCCCAAGTGGAAAGAGATCCTTTGTGAGTAGCCCACCACCTAGCTAGAGAAGACTTCAAGGATAGGTCAAGTGTTAAAATTATTTTTTCTACCGTAATCCTATCCTCCATGTCAACAAGGAAGATTTGTAATTCTGAAGTTCCATTGTATGTTTGACACTCCCTGATATCCTTTCCAATCCACTTGACTACTCGAATAGTTGCGCAACACCGAGAGAAATGTTCATACTTTTCCTGTTGGCAATTATTCCAAACATCTTAAGAGTTGTCATCCACAGATTAAATGCTTCACCAACTTATGGATCCATCTGCAGTGGGGCTAATGTAATCTACTCGGTTTCCTATAGTCATGGTATATAGTTAACCCAAGACATCCTATTCCATATTCTCATCCGTTGGTTCAGTATACTGTGGACCCCGATATAAGTCCAGAGGCTGAGTGACTTTCATGCCATAATATTCTAGGTTCATAATTTCTTTCTTAAGATCGATGATGGCATAGTTCTCATAGGCCTATTCAATGCCCAATAGAGCTAGGTACATATATTTCACCCCCATTATTTTTGTGACCTCAAAGTATGCCACTATTTTTACGCCATCCAAATCCACTTCAACATTTTGAAGTCATCCTAATAGGTTTAATGAAATATTATTTTTCCATCAGCAATTGGATCGAAGAATAAACTAACTCAAGTTTTCCCTTCACTTCCTAGGTCTTCTTTGGTAGGATATTGACATCAGAGCCCAAATCTAGCATAACATCCTTGGTCTCATATTCATCTAGATGAGCATTCAACTATAATTCTCTCCCAATTATCCTCTTTATTCTCTGTATCCTACCTGTGTTCCTTGCTAGGAGATTAAAAACAATGGAATATTCTGAGTTTCCTTCAGTTCCCAAGGCCCTTTTAATTGTGTTCCGCAATTTCACAGTAAGTTTTTCATCGTCCAAAATGTTGGAAAATAGTTGTAACCACAGATAAACATCCTTCTGTGATTTATCCAAGGGCTCCACCTGAGTAAGTGACTCTCCAATGACTCTTGGTTGGAAAGGGTCTAGCTTAGAACTTGGTTCCACAACCTCGGCCATTGCATAACTAGATAGTTCTATGAATAGTTCCACTACATCCTTGAAGAATTCCTTCTGTCTTGCTGGATCATGCTTGGTATTCTTAGGGAATGCTTTTTGAATCTTGGCTTGATGAGGATTTTCAACATTGGAACCAATCTTGGTTCCTCCTCTAGTGAAAATGTTAATATTGGGTACTTTCCCTCAACTACAGGTCTAGGATCATAAATTATTAGGTTAGTGCCCCTTTTTATGGCTCGATATTCCCACTTAGAAATCCACTGCGAACCATTTTCAATAGCACGGGCATTGTTCTTGCAATGCACACACCAAGGTCATCAAGGAAGAGGGAAATCTCTAGCGAGATTCCCTTTCTTATCATAGTTATAGCAATGAACCGGTCCTCATCCGCTAGTCAGTCCACCTCTAAAATTTCCTCCGCCTCGACGACCTCCTCCAAACCCTTGAGGAGTTTCATTATCTCTAAATGCAGAATGATCTAATCTATTGGCGAGGGAATCCAAATCGCTGCATTGGTTGGTAGAATGAGTAGGTGACCCAAAAAATTCACAATATACTATGTTCGAAACATAGGTACACTTTTGTAGAATAGGGTAGTGCCTTGGAGAGTGCCCATGACTTCTACAGATATCACAATTCTCATTTCTCTTCCCCCCTTGATGATTCAAAAAAGCATGGCATTGAACAAGTCCATGAAATGATACAATGGTGATGACTTGCACAACTCCCCCCGATGGTCCTACTGGCAGAGGTGCCATCATATGAGTAGGGGGTCTTGAACCCCTCAATCTTGGACACTCAATTGTTGTATGACCTTTTGTTGTAACAACCAATACATCATACCTATGGTCGCCCTACTCTAGGAAGGGTCAACTCTTGGATTTTTTCAGTTAATGTGAACATCTGGCCTTGTAGTTGCAAAATATTTTTATCTTTAGGAGGTCTCATTACCTACAAGATTCTAGGATAGCCTGCCATAGCCTCAATCTTCATGGCTTATTCCAACGCTTCTCCCAAAGTAGTTATCCTTTATCGAGTCAACGAAATTTGGGTTAATGGTAATATCCCCTGAATAAACCATTCTCTCTAGTGGTCCTCATGGATGGGGTTCACTGATTTCCCTCTCACATCCTTAAACCTTTGATTATATCCCATGCGGATTCACCATCTCTTTGTTTTATCTCCCACAACTCAAAGAGACCCTATCTCTTTGACTGAGGTAATAAAAATTCCACTATAAACCTATTCTTTACCTGGGATAAAGAGAAAGGATGCCCTTGATTATTCCTTGGCTCGATATATTTCATGTACCACTTTACAGCTCGACCCCTCAAAGTAGTATGAAACTCAACTAGTTTATTTGCATCCATAGTTCTGCGATGACCAACAATGATCAGAACCTCCAAAACAAATGAAAATATAATATGAGGTAGTGGGAAACCATAATCACCATTACTATGGTTGATGCCAAATCCGTTACTTGACATCTAGAAATTAGCATCGAATCCTTTTAACTCAATTTAATAAATGCATTTCAATGTTTTGGTCCCTCCGTGGGAAATTTTAGATATGGCTTCATATGTTTTCACTCATAGATACTTCAGTTGAATAGGTCTCAATCGCCTCGTGATGTTTTCTATTTAATAATAATTTAGATAATTCAATATGAAATATACTTATCTATAGTTTTTGTTACATAGAATCATATTGGAGATATTCATAATCCACCTTTACATCTTGACTTATCATCAACATCCTACAATATACATAAATAATAATAATAATAATAATAATAATAATAATAATAATAATCTAATTTTAAGGTTACGACCAAGCCAAACACCAAATGACGTTTGAGACCCTCTTATTTGCGAGACAATGCGTATGAGACCCTCTTGTTTGTGGGACAAAAGACTCCCTTCGTGCTCTCGTTTTGAACCTGTGACCTCCTAGGAGGAAACACGTGTTCTTAACTATTCTTTTATGAGTATGGATATCAAATCAATCATGTGAACCAAATCATCTTAGTATCACATCGTTGGAAAGCCTAACACCCATTTCCATAAAGAAAGGTATCCTTGCATGTGGGTTTTCCTTTTATAATGAGGAGATAGATCAATTTTGGTATCTTGAATACATACTAGGACTCTTGATGTATGTTATTTTGATTGAAATTAGATGCTTAATGTGGTGAAGATAAATTTTCCAAAGTTTTGAAGTGAAAGTGGTCATATGGTTTGTATTGGCCATGTAGGCTTAGTCATAAAAGGGTTTTTATAGTTTTTTCAAAAGGAGGAATATAAGTTTAAAGTATTTTCTAGATGAAGTCTAGTTGGGTCGAAAGACACTTTTTACAACTTATTATGAGAGAGATGCGTAATTCCTTCCATTTTTAAGATGGAGACGTGACATTTAAAAAAAATTAATATTAGCCATAAACAAAATATTTCAATATCCACCTTATGTAAATATAGAGAGATAAAATATTTAAAAGTAAAAAAAAAATATTATACCTGAGTGGGACTAATGGTTAAGAACATGTGTTTCCTTCTTAGAGGTCATACATTCAAATCTAGAGGGAGTAGGGTATGCATACCTCTATAGACTTTAGCAATCAAATTGTTGCGCGGAGGGGGTCCCTTGTCCCACAAACAAGGGGGTCTCATACTCCAATTTGGTGTCTTTTGGTGCACATGATTGATCCAGAACTAAGATGGATCTATGTGGTACTAACTCAAGTTAAAAAAGAAGAAGGATGAAGTGAATGTTCCAAGGTCTCCACAACCCATATTTATAGTATATATTCCTAAAATGTTTAAAAATGATAAAAAATTAATTTATATTTAAATTCAATTATGTATTGGAATGTCATTTTATTTTTTCAAATAGATTTTATATGTCACTGTGTTGGAAATGTGCATAGCTCAACTTGTAACATTCAAAATCTTAAACAAATGAGGAGAATATTGCAACAAGATCCCAATTATCAAATGGAAGAAATCATGGACATGGAAACCACTTAGTAAGTTGATAGTATTCATGATGATTATGGTCCTAATTTATGTATGTGAAACCTAGGTGTACTTAAGTTGAATGTATTTGGCATATCATTGTAAGTCTTATTAAACCCATGCATTTTTCATTCATTGATTCCTCAAAGTTATATTCTAGCATACATGTTGTACTTTAATAACACTGACACATATTCCTATCTATTTTCAAAGGCATATAATATAATATATGTTTGGTGTTTTTGGTTGCAATGAATGCAGGTATGAATGAATGTATGAATGCAGGTTGAGGATTCCACTTGTTGGCAGTCTTCAGTTTGTTCACAAAATATTATTAATTTTCGCAGCAACAATCTTATGTATATTCTGCATAAATCTTGTATTTTTCACTTTTTCAAAAGACTTGCAGTAGCTATTGAATTTTCTCTCTTCATACTCTTGATCTCTCGCCAACTATCTGGCTATTAGATCATTTATAGGCGAAAGATGTTATTTGACAGTGATCCCTCCGCTGATGTAACTTGATGTAAGAACACATTATATTTCTTCAAATATAATTGAGCAATTTTTTCTACTGGAAAAGAATGCAGATATATTGATGTTTTAGTTGTAATCGGTGTGGAACATGTAAAACTTTCTAACTACACTAACGATTGTAATAAGTACATGCATCTAAAAACCTTTAGCGTAACACTAATATTTTTAATAAATACTTAACCAATTATTTAATACTTTCTTTTAACTTGTATGATATATATCATGTATTTAAACATTTCTATTCACATTGGAAGCATATAAATAATTTAAAAAACATATGAAATATGAAATTTAGAAGTGATATCAAAATTTCAAAAACATGTGGTGTGAATGACATTTATGTCCATCAACAAAACTATGAAATAATTTGACAAATATATTAAATATTTAGCCTTGACTTTTGTTCTAAAACATYCGTCATGGCATCTCTCCAATAGTAGAAGTATAAAAACTCTAACCTTGACTTATATGTAAAARCATTTATCATGATTTAAACACCAACAACATCATATCCAACATGTAGTTATAAGCACCGAATAATGCAACAGGGTTTGGTATCTTGTTCAGAGTTTTAAATTTTGTGTTCTCTTTCGTTATATTGTCTTTTGAAAGAAGAGATAACTTTTTATTGGTTGAGAGAGGCTCCAATCTAATCAATGATATATTYCTTTGTACAAAGGTAATTCTCATTTGACCGCAACTACTTGGAAAGTTGTATCTTGATTGAGATTCGAAAATGTATGCAAAGGGATAGTTGAGAAAAAGATAATGAGGAAAAAACACAAAGCAAATTAAAAAAATGAAAAAGAAAAATAAGAATAGAGAAATGAAAATTTGTCATCAATTTCAATATGAAACGTTGAAGGAGCAACGGTAAGTGATGAAAGCTTAGGGTGCAAGGTAGGGATCTATAGATTAATGGCCAAGAAAATGATGTTATAAGTTTGAGTATGAATTCATACTTAAGGAGGATAATAAAAAAATAAAATAAAGTATATTATTTTATATTATTATAATAATATATGTGAGACTAATAATATGTGAGACCTGGATTCACACATGTTATTTTCATGAATTCACAATGATGAGATATTGTAGAGGAGAAATTAATGGAAGACATCTAGAATCAAGCATACTTAAACCAAATAAGAAAAATCAATGACACTCCAAATACCCAGAATCAAGTCTCATGTACCTTGTAGAAATAAATGGCTATAATGCATTGTTGTAACTCTATCGACCTGTCTTTATTAAAATGCAAAATCAATAAAGATGTGGGGCTCTATATGTATACAATTTAATGTGCCATATTTTAGGTGGTGTGAGCAAGGTGTTGTTCAGACAACCATGATGCATTATTACACAAGCCATCCATGCCATACACCTTTGAATTGTTCACTATAAAGCATTAATTGCATAGCCAACCAAGCACACTAGTAGTTTCCAATGGTTTTTGTATCTACATCTACATGTGTGGGATCCAAATCAAATTTACTAACGAACATATTCCTTAGGGCTGCTGAGCAGACCTGAACTACTTCTATATACTTTAGCTCTGCAACACTTAGGAAAGGTACATGGCATGTAATCATTGGTGTGCACGTTGTATACAACATGTTCTATGTGTTACCTTGCTACAATGTATCTATATATTCTATATGGAACTCAAGATAGAAGGGGTGCTACCTATTCTTCTAATGGGATTGGTGCTACTTATTATTGAATTAAAAGGGGTACTATTATTCAAGCTTTGTTGTGACAAGGAAATTATTGTTGGTGAATTTAGATCAACAAGACGAAATCCAACTGAGGTTATACTACATGCATTGCTAGTGGAGATGTTTATGTTGGGGCATATGTTTCAAACACCTTGCAAATTTGTAGAAGGAATAATATAAAGATGTAGTAGGAATATATGCAGAGAAATGGAAAAGAATAATGTAGAGTTGTAGAAAGAATAATACATAGCTAATGTAAAGATGTAGTAGGAATAATGAAGAATTGTAACAAGAATACCTGCAAAACATAGGAAGAGATTAGTGGTAGAGAGTAGTGGTAGGGAATAACATGTTGATTGTTTCTAGTATGCATATGGTTTAGGGTTTTACTATTCCTATTTTTTGAGTGATAGGGCAGAGGAAATCATTGAAAATAAATTTATGATTACTATTATTCTATCAAAATTTCTCCAAAATTATGTTACAACTGAACACTCTTGTTGAGAGCACAAAGACTCTGTGTTGTAACCTTTTGGATATTGAATAATACATTGAGTGTGCTCTAGAGTGTAGGGTTTTTCTCTCAAAAGGGCTAATGGTTTGTTAATTTCATGTGTTTGCAATTGTTATGTTTTTTTTKTTCTACATATTGATCTCTCATAGATTAGTTTAGGAAGCATATTTTGCACCTCCGTTTTATTTCAACTTACTCTCAAATTTGTTATAGAATGGGCTACGACTCTCAACCTATAAAATAATCTCAATTTAGTGAGGATGTTGTGAAAACGAGGCCTTGGGTAAAACAATGAAGAAACTGGATAAATCTTTTCTGACTTGTGTTTCAGTAAGAAATCATATCAATAATGTAGGCTAGTATCGGGTTAGTGAGTATAAATCATAAACAAATAAATATTCATGCCCGCCCATTTTTTGTGTATGAGAAGCATAGAAAACATAGCCATGAAATACTACTTGAAGGATGTAGGATGAGATGCAGAGCTTGAGAAGAGGACCAAATATTTTGCATGCTTTTGCTTTTGATAGTCCACCATAGTTACCTAGAATGCAAAGCTACACCCTTGGAGTTGCAGAGGCATTGTTTCATCATTTTGAATGCTTATGAGAGTGGGAATGAGATTCTTCTCTTATTACTTGAAAATGCCTTTGGCCCTAGATATATGCTCCATCTTTAGCTCAAGATGGGTATGAAATTCCCTTGCATGCACCCCATATGGAATGCAATTCTTGAAAATAGGACCATATGTAAGCTTGTTAAAACTTATAAAAAAAATGAAGAAAATAGTATAGTATTTAATGTAAGGAACTAATGATAAGTAATATATAGAAATAATCCACTAACATCAAAAGTTTAGTTGATCCTTCTACAAATACTAACTTAAAAGGTAGGATATAATTGATTCTACTAAAAAAAAGTTTCATATATTTTGTGAAAAAAGGCTAGGATAAAAAAGCACAAGTTTTTTGTTTTAAGTGCAAACTAATCAAAATGAGTGCAAGGTGATTACTGAATTTTCTCTCTTCATATTCTTGATCTCTTGCCAACTATTTGGCTATTAGATCATTTATAGACGAAAGATGTTATTTGACAGTGATCCCTCCGCTGATGTAACTTGATGTGAGAGCACATTATATTTCTTCAAATATCATTGAGCAATTTTTTCTGCTGGAAAAGAATGCATATATGTTGATGTTTTGGTTGTAATCAGTGTCTAACATGTAAAACTTTCTAACTATACTAACGATTGTAATGAGTACATACATTTAAAAACCTTTAGCGTAACACTAACATTTTTAATAAATACTTAACCATTCCTTTTAATTTGTATGTTATATATCATGTATTTAAACATTTATATTCACATTGGAAGCATGCAAATAATTTAAAAACATATGAAATATGAAATTTAAAAGTGATATCAAAATTTCAAAAACATGTGATGTGAATGACATTTATGTCCACCAACAAAACTATGAAATAATTTGACAAATATATTAAATATTTAGCCTTGACTTTTGTTCTAAAACATTCGTCATGGCATCTCTCCAATAGTAGAAGTATAAAAACTCTAACCTTGACTTATATGTAAAAGCATTTATCATGATTTAAACACCAACAACATCATATCCAACATGTAGTTATAAGCACCGAATAATGCAACAGGGTTTGGTATCTTGTTCAGAGTTTTAAATTTTGTGTTCTCTTTCGTTATATTGTCTTTTGAAAGAAGAGATA
>SNQJ01S0014874.1:74776-93775 GCA_010110895.2 Picea sitchensis
AACCAGAGCATCAGTTCTTTATTAAAGCTTTACAACCGGGAGCTCTGCTCAACCATCGATCCTTTACAAAAATGGCAGAAATGCCTACATATACTTGGAACTGACTCAGGCGCTGAAGGTGCGATCATATCATGAATTCAAAGATTCACATTGAGGAGATTCTCTGCTAGGCTACGCATGCAAACGTTGGGCATAATGCCCATGTAGTCGTCTGTCAGACACGATCTTTGTCAGGAGGAACTGATAGCCTGTCTCTGTACACGCTCCTTTCTAACCTTCTATTTAAGGAAGGATATGATGTATCACCCACCTTCCTCATTTGCATTAACTGATTCATCGGGACCTGAGAGGCTCTGGTCAAATATTCATTTGGGAGATGTGGTGGCATACCTTTGGCTGTCTGCTACTTTTCTGGATTTCTGCAGGGGGACTCGGTTGGTCAATGTGGAAAGGACTGACAAGGCTGAGGTGATGGGCATGACAGACAAGATACTGGGTATGCATAGGCTCTTAGGAGATAAAGGCGTAGATGCGATGTGGCACAAGAAGATGACGTGGGGACAACAGAGGATATTCGGTAACCGAACAAGGTGGGGGGCAATAAGCGGAGGCGAAAGTGGCTAAGAGTGCAAGATAATGAAATGGAGGATACGTGTCATCGGGGTCTGAGGAGCAGAATGACAAACATAAACACCCCTTCCCCAGGCCTCCTTCTCGATGACCAGGTGCCAAATCCGTGGGCCCGATTATGGGCACTATCGAAAATTTGGGGTTCGGAGTCTCAAAGTGCAAGAAATAAGGGGTGCCAGCTTCCCGAAATCTGATATCCGATATGCGATGAGCTCCACCTCTATGAGCTAGCCCCTACTGGCTAGAACACGATCCATATGACTTGTCTTCATGTGACCGTAGCCAAACCCTCCATCGGAGTTTCGACGTTCACGATGACACAATGTTTGTGTCCACGGGACTCGCGATTCCCCGAAATCCGATGGCTCATGGTCGTTGACCTGTCAACGATCCGTTCTCTGTCGCGAAAGCCTGCCACCTGTCCTCCATGATTGAAATTCGTTCCCTGCCGATCGGGAAATCGCGTATTGTGATTCTGCGATGCACAAAACTCTCGCTCCCGGGATCTCCGATATCCCGATTGCTTCAAGTTCCTCGATGGGCGCTTCCCTATCGGGAATTTCCTGCTGACGCCGATCTCCCGCCACGCGTCCTTTCCCAGAAGGACGACCTAGATCTCTTTCGCTGCTTCTCATGTTCATGATCAGGCTTGCTTTCTTGACTCGGGCCCCAAACAGATTTCTTCTGTGTGATGTGCTTGGGCACCTATCGCGCAATCCTGCAGACCTGCATACCTTTGTTCCCCGATACCAAAATTTTTTCTAACAATATGAATAAAAACAACATGGTATAAGAGAAAGACTGGGCTGACTCCCTCACGGGAGGGCCCACGTAAATATATATATATTAAAAAAATCAACTTGCAGAAACAAATATGTGATAGATTGTTTTTTAAGACACTATTGAGATGGACTCTTGACGATGGATCCATTGCAGCAAAAAAACAGTCAATTAACCTTGACAATGAACGTGTTGCATGAATAATGGACCTGCCTTCCTACATAAGGATAGTGAGTTCAACAAGGTTATCTTCCTACGTATGGACAATGAGTTCAACAAGGCTTATAGTTGAATCTCGGTTGAATCTGGGCATTGTTTTTATGGTGACATTTCATCCATGATGCCTACCTAGTCCTTGGAAAGGCCACATGTGCATTGAAGAAATAACTAGGAATTATCCCATTGTTCAGATCTTTGAAAAAATTGAAATGGTTCATTGAGATATTTATGCGTAGCAAGACAATTTTGATTTTTATTAGTGCAGTTGTTGGAGTTCGATAATATCATTTTTTGCCATCGAGAGAAAATCCAAGTCTAATCTTGTAGGTTCCAGAATAGTACAAAATTGTAAATCTAGATTGGCATATGCAGGGCTCAAAGTAGATGCTCGTGCTCTGATTGATAAGGCTCGAATTGACTCCATGGCTTTGTCCTCAATCAATTTCATTATAGATAGAGAAATGGTGCTCCTAAGAAATTTATACTTCTTCTTTGAACTTTGAAAGTGCGACTTCTTGTGCCATTTCACTTCTTTTCACTTTTGAAATGAAGGATTCTGGAACGTGTGCAAGACCATTGTTCAAGACTTCAATGATTGAAACTGTTATTACCTCTTCTTTGATGGCATAACTTGTGCCTCCAATCGCTTAACCAAGGCCAGAGTGTCCACAAGAGAATCTCACTTACCATTTTCCATGATAAACTACGAGATCACCCATGTGTCGAGTCTTTGTGCTCCATCATTCAAGTTTCCATTGCAGAGGAGTAAGAAAAACATAAATAAAATAAGGTTAACATTGACCATTCAAGACACATATAACTGAACAAAAATTTTAGGGTTTTTGAAGTACTTGTGAGATAAGTTGGTTTAGATTTGTGTATGTGGGACATTCAATGTCCAAAGAACAATGAAAAATGTTGTAAATTGTTTCATTATCGAGGAGAATGGCCACATCGGTGTGTTCTAGGAGAGAGTGGAGGAGCCAGTTCCATAGAGAGAAATCCCAAAGGAGGCCAGTTGTTGACATAGTAGAGAAGCTACTCTCATTCTTAGTGCTTAGAAGTTACAAGGTCCCAAAGGGAGAAGTTGCAGAATCCCATAGGGAGTAGCTGCAGAGAGAGTGGAGGACCTACTCTCAAAGAAAAGAGCCAGATAGTGCTTTGTAGTAAGCATCCTAATCCAACTTTTCATCTGAGAAGACTAACTTGTAGTAGAGAAAGTGTACCAATATGGTAAAGTTGGATATGTATCGGGAGATGAAGAGATGTTATGGAGATACACAGTTCTGACTTGGAAGAGAGTGTTGTTGACAGAAAGTGCATCATAAGGTGCTCCCTCAACTTGAGATCAGTCAAGATTCATGGAAGTAGACTTATATAATACTTAATACTGTAGAGGTAGAATATATCGTAGCCAATTACGCAAGTCATGGACAGTGAGGCTTCAGAGGCTTCTCACAGGATTTCATCCAAGACATGGTGTAGATGAATCAGCTAAGCTTCAACAAACAAACGAGCAAGATTCTGTAGAATTCATACTGACACACCTCAGATGGTTAGATAAATGAACCAAGACATTGGTTTCACAAGGAAACCTCGATATGTCTTGTGATACATTGAGTCTGTGAGGGAACCTTGATATGTATTAGACGTTGGTTTCATGAGGAAACCTTTATATGTCAAATAAGGTCCAAGATGAAATTCCCTTTCAGAGGGAGACAATTGATCCCATTGATTCTATAGCTCAAGTTAATGTTTCTAGAGATATTGCAGTAGGTTGGAAGATACTTGCATGGGCTTGTCAGACTCTGCATAAGGCAGAAGGACATGCAACTTCTCATGGTACCTTCTGAGAGAGAAATATACCTTACAGATATTCATGTTATGCCACAACTATGAGCCACATCATTCATTTTGAGCCTTCCTGTTATGAGGAGGAAACTATTCATCTATTATGGATAGATGTCATGATGGAGGAGTATCAATCCATCATGAAGAATGATGTGTGGGATATTTTTCTGAGACCTGAGGGGAAGTCTGTAGTGAGTTCCAAATGGATCTACAAGATCAAACACACAGTTGACTGGAGCACCAAGAGGCACAAAATGATATTTTTTTCTAGAGTATTATCTTAGGTGGAGGGAATAGATTATGAGGAGACATTTGCTCCTGTTGCTTGATACACTTCTATACATATGATTTTTTTCTGTTGCAACATCCATGAGTTAGAGAGTGCATCGGATGGATGTAAAGACAACCTTTCTCAATGGAGATATTGAGGAAGAAGTATACATCGACCATCCAAATGGTTTCGTGATACATGAAAAGGAGTCTCATGTGTGTAGGTTGAAGATGGCCTTGTATGGACTCAAGAAACCACCTCGATCTTGGTATGCAAGGATTGATGTACACCTGGTGATTTTTTGGCTTCAACAAAAGTGTTTTCAATCCTAGCCTGTACTACACGACTGTTAATGGTGAGTCCCTAATTTTGGTCCCCTACGTTGATGCTTTATTCCTCACCGATACAGAGAGCCTTATTATTGAATGAAAATATGCACTAGCCTCTAAGTTTGAGATGAAGGACCTTGGTATGATGCACTACTTCTTGGGCCTAGAGGTGTGGCAGAGAATTGATGAGATCTTCGTGAGTGAGGGGAAGTACATAGTTGAGATATTGAAGAAGTTTGGGATACTAAACTTGAAGCCCGTGGCTACACCAATGGTTATGAATCTAAAGAAACAAAGTGTGTCTTCTTCTTATTCTGACAAAATTGATTCGACTCTATACAGACAACTGATTGGATAATTGATGTACTTGGTTAACACCAGACCAAATATTTTCTATGCAGTGAGTGCACTTAGCCAGTTTATAAGTCAGCTGAGATAGACAAACTAGATTGTTGCGAGCCATGTGTTGAGATACTTGCGAGGAACAGTTGGACATGGTCTGAGATATACTTCTATTATCGATATGATATGGAAAGAATATATTGAATCTAATTGGGTAGGGAGTGTAGTGGAAAAAAAGAGCACCTTCGGGTGTTTCTTCACTTTGGGATATTTCATGGTTTCCTGGTGTGGCAGGAAACAAACTTCTGTGGCTTTGAGAACAACAAAAGAATAGTACATTACATTAAGTATGACATTCTGTGAAGAAGTGTGGCTTCACAAGTTCCTTGCATATTTATCCGAACATGTGATGGATTCCACCATTATTCATTATGGTAACCAAAGTTGTGTGAAGATCTTAGATAATCCAATGTTTCATGAAAAATCGAACCACATTGAGATCAAGTACCATTACATCCAAGACATGGTGAAGAGGAAGGAATTATTGGTGCAGTACCTTCCTACATATGAGTAGGTCGTTGATGTTCTTACCAAACCAAGATGAAGTTCAAGTACTTTTGTGACAAACTTGGTGTGGCAGAGAATGCCTCCCTCACTAAGAGGGAGTGTTGATGTTTGCATCTTCCTGATACATTCTCGAGATTCTACTCCTCTGTGACTGAGTTGAGTTGATATATGATGACACTTATCCGAGAAGGGATAAGTGTGTTTGGGATTATAGCCCAACGTCCCTTGTGGAGATCACATGAGGAAAATTCCCATGTGGAAAGAACGTGAGGAGATGTCAAGGGAGTTTACCCTTGACGTCATACACTATGGGAGTCGACCCTAGTGTTTTTATAGGGTGTAGCCTCTAGAAGTCCACATGGGAGTGCCACGTGTGACAAACATTCTCCAAATCGTACTCCTCTATGAATTGAGTTGATTTGATATGTGAGGACACTTATTCAAGAAGGGATAAGTGAATTTAGGCTTATATCCCAACGTCCCATGGAGAGAACATGAGGACATGTCAAGGGAGTTGACCCTAAGTGTTCCTAGAGGGAGTAGCCTCTAAAAGTCCACATGGGAGTGCCATGTGTGACAAACAACTTTCTACTATGGTGGTTGTGTACCACTGGTGGAGATTGCATGTCTCTGGACATTAGTTGTGTACTACTATGGAAAGATACCTCCCTAGCTAAGAGGGAGTGTTGATGTTTCAACATCGGGTGGAAATTCTCCTAGGTTAAGCTGCAGACCAAGGGATATAGGATACATTTATCATAAAGGTGTACTTGTGGTAAATGGTCTTGTTGGTCCTAAGGTCTGCACCTGACTGCTAAAGGGTAAAGCTAGGCCACCTATTAGTTTATAATGGTTGTTTCTTTTAATTTTTGTTGGTTGGTCAGAGGGTTGTTTTACCAAGAAAAAAGCAAGGCTGGTTTGGAAAAATGATATGGATGAGGGTCCTCCTTGGTTGGTGGCACACTAATGAAAGATCGATGAAATAATAGAAAACAAAGGGAAACAACAAACTACTAAATGAACAATCTGCTGCAAGAAGTTCAATACTTAAAATATCATTTCAAGACATTAAACATGTATCAAGACACAGTTCCTCCTTTAGGTTGAGATAAAAAAAAAATCTTCACCAAGAATTAGCTGTTTTCACAGGTTGCATATCAATAAAGACAAGTTACAAAATAGCTGAAAGGAAATGACATGTACTTTGAAAAAATCAAAACTGCATTCAAGATAAGATAAAAACACATGAAGATTTGAGCGAAACAGTGTAATCAAGAGTATGTTCACCAAGTAGAGAGATTTAATCCATGCATAGAATGGGTCCAACCAGTCTGATGTAGTGCAATCCTTTCCCCAAAAAATATGACCTTTAAAACATTCAAAGACCCCCTATTTAACAAAGTTGCATAGGTTCTCGTCCTTAGGGGACTGAGACCTAGTATTAGGTAACTGTTTGTAGAAAAAATTATTAACTTCACTAAGACAATGTACTTAATAAAAAAAAGTGGTTCTTATCACACACAAAATACCACTCTTGTATCTAATCTAAGAAAATGTTGGAATTAATCAACTAAAAATTACTACTATTTTTGAGACAGAACTGATGCATGTGCTGGAGGAACTGAACTGGCAGAAAATAGGCCTTGGAGTGATAGAACATAGCTCCATTTTGAGTAATGGCATGCTTGTGAGCTATTGGAGGCCACTGGAGACAACTAGCTGCATGAGTAGATCTCTGCTTGAAGAAGAGGTAGTCTGCTGAAGTGTTCTGGAACCAATATGCATCGACCTGTGACTGAGACTTAACAAAGTGTTTGTGTCTAAGATTTCATAATATAAGTGCACTCCATATCGACTGTAACTAAACCTTCTCCTCTCTTTCACTGTGATGACCTGGTCGTGAACATGAATATGTGTAGGTGAGCGTCCAATAGGAAGACATGATGCGTGGAGGTGATAGGTGTTATGGGGAGTTGTCAGGGGAACAAGTGGTGAAAGTTGAGTGGTAGCGGGAGTGTGAGTGGAGGTGATACGGTGACCTGATGTCATATAATCACGTGATTGCAGAAGTTGTCGAGGGTGGTTTGGGTCCACAATGCTCCAACCCCTGCAATTCCCCACAAGGTGCCATGTACCTTTTCAACAATACCATGGTTCCAATTGCGGGACCGCTTTGGAAAATTGACGTTCATGCAGTTTACGTCTCCGCAATGAAGTGTGGTTGTCGATTGTGTTGCAATATGTGATCCGGGTGATATTCCTTTCTTACCTACTACAAGGATCAACATTTCTTGTTGATTTGAGATCAACAGTCCACAATTACTTCGAGAGTTCAGGCTTCGGGCCTTTTCAATGCATAGTTCTTACCATCCTCTGGAGTGTCACATTTTCAAAGTGAGAGATCTGCCTCCATGTGGCCTTTTGGATCTGGACAGTCCAGATTCACTTCGGGATTTTTTTTCTTCTTTCTCGTGCAATCCTCCGAAGATTTATATATCCGAAGAGGGATATTTTTCATCGCGTTTTCTCATTGATGGATGATCCATATTTGCTTCGGGAGTTCAGGCTTTAGGAGTTTGTAAATGTTGTGCTTGTAAATTTACCCGAGTGCTAAGTCTCCAAATCTGACGTGGTGGCCAGAGTTCATATGATGTCATAGTTGTTGATGTGTCACATAAGGCGAGTGACATGTGTCACTCAAAGATGAGTGAATGATAGGACCCAAATGACTAGAAATGAGTGCCACATGTCAGGGCCAGATGGAAGCCATGTGTCTCCACGAATGAGCACCACAAGTCTGGACAGATGAGTGTCACATGCTTTGACACTTAAACACTTCGACGTTTGGGAGTTTTGGATTGTGAGGCATGAAGTTATCCCTAAGTAGTATGGGCCCAGAGTGACGTGGAAAGATCTCAGGACTTCGAGACTTCGACTCTTCGAGACTTTGGGCAATTCTTTCTCTAGTGCTTCACAAAAATTTTGGAGTGCTAAGTCTCTGAAGTGAAGGATCTTCCTCCATGTGTCCTTGTTGATGGACC
Organism: Picea sitchensis; assembly: GCA_010110895.2. Lineage (NCBI taxonomy): Eukaryota > Viridiplantae > Streptophyta > Pinopsida > Pinales > Pinaceae > Picea > Picea sitchensis. The sequence goes on from SNQJ01S0014874.1 coordinate 82,807, forward strand.
ATCCAGATTCACTCGGGACTTTGGGTGTTTGGGCTTCGGGAATTTATGAATTTTGTGCTTGTAAATCTCTCGGAGTGGTATGGGCCTGTAGTGACGTGGCAGGATCTTGGGAATTCAGGAATTCGTCTCTTCGGGACTTCGGGTAATTATTGTACTTCGTGGGTTCACTCTTGATGTTAAACCTTGCGTTATTTCAACATTCTGAATGCATAAAAACTGTCGATCTGATTGGCCTGATGGATCTCCACTGTTGAAAGTTAACCTGTTTGTTCCCACAATCTGAGCCCGAAATTGACTGCTTTGGATTGCTGTGTTTGTCCACGGGCATTTCCTGTGCATACAAAAAGGCTTGGTCGATCTGTTGTGAGATCAATCAATGAAAAACATGATGGCAAGCATTCCGAACCAAATACTACATGTATTTTATCCTTCAAGAAAAACAAAAAAAATATGCGCAAAGAATTAGTCAAGGAAGCCAACAAAGAAAACCAAGTTATTGAACAGATGGGAAATCAACTTTATCAACCAAAAGAGGAMAAATTCGACGAAGGCATAGGGAAAAGAGAGAGGAGAGGCAAGGGTGAAGACCTAGGTTACAACATTGGCTCCAATTGGGGATAACTCGTCTCTGTGAGGTGCTAATAACTGTATATTGGTGCCTTGATATTAAATAACTGCTCTTACCTTCCATTTCTTATCTTTGTTTGTCTGCCAACCCTGTGTTATCTGCTACTGTGTCTCAACCATGCATTTTATTGAATTAAAAAATGAGACTACACCCTAGTGCCTTGTTGGGCTATGGAGTCTTTACTGAAACTTGAAACTGCAAGTAAACCCCAATGCCTTTGTTGGGATATGGAGTCTCTTATTCAAACAAGATACTGAAAACCAACACACTAAAAAACAATCTGCGAACTAAAAAAAAAAAAAAATGCTCGAACTATGAGCTTATTCTCCTACTACGTACTCTATTCAGCTGAAAACCAACTCAATCATGTGTAATTCCATTTCCAATGAAACCAAGAAAACATTTTACTGAGAACTGTAACTCTGTGCAGGTCACTATTTAGAATAATCCAAAGAGGATATATCAAATGCGACAAAAAGTTGGCAGGCATCTGGTACTTGCAGTTGCAAATGATGATCATGCTAAAACTTCCAACCTTTAGGATTTTGGAAAAATAAGAATCCATCCATCTCGCTACTAGATCTTGAAACTCATGAAAATCCTCCAACTGTTTGAGAGGACAAAGTTGTTGTTGTATAAGATATGCATTATAGACAAGACTGAGTTTCTCTTGTCCTCGTTGAAAAGGCTCATGAAAGTAATGTGATTCACAACCATAAAGGGAAACAAGCTACTTTTGACACTGCTCATCTTGTTGTTTGAAATGAAGGGGTGTGTCTTCTACATTTCTAGTTTTTCCTCGTTCTAGCTCCAGAATGTCATCTTCAAATTTATAGATTTCTTGTTGCTCAACAATTTCAGAAGGAAGGGGAAAAACTTGCTCGTGACCTTCAACATCACTTTCCTCATAGTTAATCAAATATTTATGAGAATGTAGAACAATATATGTATCATAAAAATGACTATCTGAGTCATCTATAATGCAAGGTGTATCCAAAGCCTCATTATCATCAATTTCATCATTAATGTAATTCCCAACATCATCTTTTTGAATAAAAGGATCAGAAGAAGACTCATATGTAACCAAATCTTCCTCCACTTCCTTAGCAGAAAAGTCCCCTTTATTTTCACTACTAGAAGAACTAATAAGTGACTGTCGAATATGAGATTCAAATTCTTCACAACAGTTCTCAAAAAGTAAATCAGCTGCAAAAAACCTTTTACAATGCTTACTGAATGCAGCATGGAACTATTCCAGGGAGGAGATGTTAGGAGGGGAAATGATTGATACCACTCATGAGTATCTCCCTCTAATGAGTACATGGAAATATTCATTAATACATCCTTGTGATGTATTCCCCACTGATGCATGAGTTCATGAAACTCAAGAAAATGCTCAGCAGTTTTTTCATGTCTATGTTCTCTAAATCTAGGGAAAAATTCACCCCACTCATCTATAGTAGGAACAACATTTGGAAAACCAGGAACAACTGAGAGATTTAATGGAGAAAACCTCTGAGCCAAGATGGATTCCATCTAAAAATATGACTTCTTAAAACTATGGATTTGCCACTAGATTCTTTAACCATGGAGTCGCCAGGTGAATGATATGCAGTATGAATGTGTCTAGTCTTTATTCACCATCAAATATCATATCTGATCATTTTAGTTCTCCCAGGGAAAGATATTTCGTTACTCTGTGTTGCCACAAGGGAAGACCCAGGGTTCGACGCTTCAACAACACACCAACAAAACCCTAACTACCGACCCTTTCGAAAACACCTGCAAATAAGATGAAGTCTCACCTGAGGTAAAGGCAGGGCATGTTGTAGGACTCATATGTCTACAACCAATATGGGACATAGATATGTGATTACAATACTTAGCAGAGCACTTAGCCAACTATATGCACTAGGTTATGATTGTTATTCACATCACAGGTTAACCCTTATTACAGATAAGCGTAGTAATAATCAAGATATAATACTTCCAATCACTTAGCACATAGAATTAAATAAGATATGGCATTCATCATACATAAAGTACAAAACATCCATAGATCTATTTATCATACATCAAGATCAGTGCACTAATCAGCTAAATACATAAACAACATGAACAACATGGCACAAAGCACATTAACACAGGATATACGTGGTTCACGTTAGTGTGGGGCTACGTCCACCAAATTCTTCTCTTTATTCTTTATTAGTCTTCAATATTCTTACATTCTTCTGCTCCTGTGCACAGAGCCACAGAGCACAACTCCGCAGAGGACAGGAGATCTGCGCACAACCCGCTAGATCCTCCTTACCAAAATCAATTCAAGGCACAAAGCCAACTCCTTATTATCACAAATCCTTACATAGTTTGTGCACAAAGCCTCTTACAAACTCTTGCACTAATCCAACACTAACACTTACAACATATGGTGCACATAGCCCACTACTCATGTACTAATCCAATTACAAGAAAAAACAACACTTAGTTATAACTAGTCCTTACATCGCTTAGCTACTTATTTATACATTTACAAAGAGGTCTAAACTTGGGTAAACCCCTGGGATGACATTCCATACCCATTACATAAACCGTAATATCCCAAAAAKCCCGCAAAATAGGTGATATCATGCGATCTCCTCTTTGCTTGGGCACTCCATCTTCGACCAGCCYGTCGAAGTCCCAAAAATGGTCAAACATGACCAATGTTCTCTCAAAACTTGGTCAAGGGCCAAMACTCCATTCCCCGACAATGATGCCAAAAGATAATGGTTTTAAGGTCTACACCTGACTAGTAAAGGGAAAAKCTAGGCCACCTCTCAGTTTAGAATGATTGTTTCTTTTAATTTTTGTTGGTTGGTCAAAGGGTTTTTCTACCAATACAAAAGCAAGTTTGGGTTGGAAAAATGATATGGATAAGGGTTTTCCTTGGTTGGTGGCACACTAATGACAGACTAGTGAAATAATAGAAAAGAAAGGGAAACAACAAACTACTAAATCAATAATCTGCTGCAAGAAGTTCAATACTTAAAATATCATTTCAATACATTAAACATGTATCAAGACACAATTACTCCTTCAGGTTGCGATAAAAAAAAATCTTCACCAAGAATTAGTTTTTTTCACAGGTTGCATATCAATAAAGATAAGTTACACAATAGATGGAAGGAAATGACATGTACTTTGCACAAATCAAAAACTGCATTCAAGATAAGATAAAAACAAATGAAGATTTGAACAAAACACTATCATCAAGAGTATGTTCACTAGGTAGAAAGATTTAATCCATGCATAGAATGGGTCCAACCAGTCTGATGTAGTGCTATCATTTCCCAAAAAAATCCGGCCTTTAAAACATTCAAAGACCCCCTATTTAATAGAGTTGTAGAGGTTCTCGTCCTTAGGGGATTGAGACCTAATTTTAGGTAATTGTTTGTAGAAAAAATTATTAACTTCACTAAGACACTAGACTTAATCAACAAGAGTGGTTCTAATCACATACATAATACCACTCTTGTATCTAATCTAAGAAAATGTTGGAATTAATCAACTAAAAACTACTATTGTCTCTGAGAGAGAACTGATGCATGCGCTGGACAAACTGAATTGGCAGAAAATAGGCCTTGTAGTGACAGAAAAAATATCTGTGTTGAGTAATGGCATTCCTGTGAGATGTTGGAGGCCACTAGAGACAATTGGCTACATGATCAAATATCTGCTTGAGGAAGAGGTAGTCTGCTAAAATGTTCTGGAACCAATTTGCATCGACCTGTGACTGAGAATTAACTCTCTATCTGTGTCTGAGCTTTCAGATGCTAAGCGCACTCTGTCGTGATTGTAACTGAACCTTCTCCTAGATTTCACTATGATGATCTGGTTGTGAACAAGAAGACATGGAGGCGAGCTTCCAATAGGAAGACAAAATGTGTGGAGCTGATAGGTGATATGGGGAGTAGTTGGGGGAACATGAGGCGAAAGTTGAGTGGTAGTGGGAGTGTGAGTGGAGGTGACGCGGTGACTTGATGTCATATAAGCATGTGATTGAGGAATTTTTTGAGGGTGGTTTGGTTCCACACCACTCTGACCCCCACAATCCCCCACAAGATTTCACGTACCTTTCCAACAATACCATGGTTCCAATTGTGGGACCGCTTTTGAAAATTAACGTTCAAGCATTTTATGTCCCCGCGATGAAGTGTGGATGTTGATCATGTTGCAATCTGTGATCCAGGTGATATTCCTTTCTTACCTACTGCAAGGATCAACGATTCTTGTTGATTTGAGATCAACGATATGCAATTACTTCGAAAATTTGGGCTTCAGGCATTTTCAATGCATAGTTCTTACCATCCTTCGGAGTGTCGCATTTCCAAAGTGAGAGATCTGCCTCCACATGGCCTCTGGATTTGGAAGGTATAGATTCACTTCGGGAGTTTGGTCTTCTGGAGTTTTTGTCTCCTTTCTCGCGCAATGCTTTGAAGTTTCATATATTCGAAGAGGGAGATTTGTCACCGTGTGTCCTCGTTGATGGACGGTCCAGATTTGCTTTGGGAGTTCAGGCTTAAAGAGTTTGTAAATGTTGTTTTTGGAAATCTCCCGAAGTGATAAGTCTTCGAATATGATGTGGCGGCCAGATGTCATATGATGTCACAGATGTTGATGTGTCACATAAGGTGAGTAACATGTGTCACTCAAAGATGAGCAAATGATGGGACCCAAATGACCAGAAATGAGTGCCACATGTCAGGGCCAAATGGAATCCATGTGTCTTCATAGATGAGTGCCACAAGTCCTAACGGATGAGTGTCATGTTCTTCGACACTTCAACACTTCGACGTTCGAGAGTTTTGGATTGTGAGGCATGAAGTTCTCCCAGAGTAGTATGGGCCCAGAGTGAGGTGGTAGGCTCTTGGGGCTTCGACTCTTTGGGAATTCGGGTAATTATTGCTCTAGTGCTTCGCAAACCTTTTGGAGTGCTAAGTCTCCAAAGTGAAAGATTTGCCTCCACGTGTCCTTGCTGATGGACGGTCCAAATTTACTTCATGACTTTAAGTGTTTGGGATTTGGGAGTTTATGAATTTTTTGCTTGGAAATCTCTTGGAGTGGTATGGGCCCAGAGTGTCATGGCAGGATATCGAGACTTCGGGTAATTCTTGTACTTCATTGGTTCACTCTTGATGTTAAACCCCATGTGATTTCGACACTCCAAATACACAAAAAATTTCGATCTGATTGGCCTGATGGATCTCCACCGTCGAAAGTTAACATGTTTGTTCCCACAATTTGAGCCTGAAATTGACCGCTTTGGATTGTTGTGTTTATCCACGGGTATTATCTATGCATAAAAAAATTCTTGGTCGACCTGCTGTGATCTCAATCAATGGAAAACATGATGACAAGAATTTCGAATGAAATACGACATGTATTTTATCCTTCAAGAAAAACATAAAAACTTTGCACAAAGAATCAGTCAAGCAATCCAACAAAGAAAACCAAGTTATTGAACATATGGGAAACCAACTTTATCAACCAGAAGAGGAAAAATTCGACAAAGGCATAGGGAAAAGAGAGAGGAGAGGCAAGGGTGCATACCTAGGTTACAACGGGTCCCAGGCGTATTCCTTCCTTGATCATGACAAGGAATTATATGGATTCGAGGTGCTTGAAGTGCTTTCCTGTGGTGAAATATCTGGTGTGGTATTTGTCCTAGTCATGGTGATTTGACAAGGAATGATAAAGACTCAAGATGCTATATGCTATTACATGCAGACCCAGAGTGAGCCTAATCTTAGAGAGAGTTAATTGGCTTAGAGGGAGAGCCACAGAAGGAGTTTCTCCTCGGTTCAGGTGGGAGAGATATGTCTCCCAAGACTGACAGATAAGTGTCATGAGTCTAGGGTGAAGCTTTTATACTTCAAGTACAAGCTTCGCATGATGCAAAATGTCTCCCTCATTGAGAGGGAGTGTTGATGTTTGGAAAACATTGGGAAAACATTCTCTTAGAATAATAATTAATAATATAATTATTGATTATTAAATATTATCTATAATAAGTAAATGATAATAATAAATAGTTATTGATTATTCAAGGGACACATCCTTTCATGGATGGTCACCATATGTTCCCTATATATGGAACACTCGTCATTGTAATAATATATTGATTATATCTTATATGAAGAAAAACAACATGAAATATGTGTCAATATCTAAATCGGAAATGGACAACTCTCCTATCCATTAAAGAAATTCTCCATAGGTCAAGTTTTGCAAGGAAAAATGAAATGAATCAAAAGAGGCGAGCCCATGTGTCATGAGTTGCTACTTTCCCGGTTTCTTCAACCTTAGCAATGCTTTGGGATAATTGTTTTTATTTTTGTATGCTTTGGAGGTATTTTTTCTTTAAGAGGATAATAGTATTGTTTGCACAAATAATAATAGTAGGGGTTTCATATTATTAGTTTTTTATTTAATTAGATAGTAGGAGATTAAATGAAATTCAATAGTAGAGACTATGTTGATCTTAGTGGTAACAAATGCTAATTCTTTCTTTCTAGCAAGAAATAATCTATTTCGACGATTCAAACTTTTATAGCTCCACACTATTGTTATTGTAAAAATGCATTATGAATGTGTTAACTGTAAAAAGGAATTATGAATGTGTGTGGAATTATCCACACGTATCTTACTTGAGTAAAGGACTTTATCTTCCTTACAAGCTAAAACTCCATTATTTTATATGAGAGGTTAATGTTATCATGTCATTAGTTCATATAAATTATGTTTATTCGGTAAATAAAATGTAGTATATATATAATAATATGTTGGGATGATCTTTGTTGAGAAAATTGTCAATCTGGGTTGTAGTAGGAAGCACTACAAGGAGAACACCTTCTAGTAGAGAGTTTTGGTGTTATAAAATCTGGCAAAATTTTCAAAAAAACCTCTGTTACAACCTCCTCCATTAGTTGCAGAGGTTTTACCGGATGTTCCATATAACTAAAAAAATTTGGGTGGCCGGAGGTTGTAGCGGATGCTTTTTTTCCCGGTGTTATTCTTGTCAAAACATACTAGTGTGGTATTCAAAAACACACACCAACATGTTACTATAATAAAACACACCGATATATTAATATAATAAAAATGTCCCATATCTTAATATAATAAAAAACTCTCAGTGCATTTATAAATATTACACACCAGTTCCACCTTTTTCATCATATGCAGAGCACCAATGCTCTTATAATTAGTATGCATTGGTTTTGCATTGTTTTTGTATGACACACTGGTGTGCTTTAGGATTTTTCTGTCCCTGTGCGTTTAAGTTATAGTTAGCCCCAGTGAAATCATGCTATCCCGAGATCTAGTGCGTTTAATATAGCATGTGCCCTAGTGCGATCATGTTATCATGAGACCTGATGCATTTAATATAGCATGTGCCCTGGTGCTTGTGTGATTATTATGTACTGATATCTGTTTTACCATGTGCACTAAAGGGTAGTAAAATTTCAAATATTCGAGGTGAGATGTCGACACCATTATTTTTTTATGTACCCGTTCATATACTATATTAAATGAATCGATGCATAAATAATATTTAGAATCCTAATGCATATAATAAACATAACTCACCCGTATGAAAAATATTTTTAGTTTCTCGATTTATATTTCAAACATGAGAACCATATAACTTTGAAACGATAAATATTATTGTATGTTATATCATTTATGCAATGGTGCATTTTCTCAATAGTACGTACCAATGCGTTATTATAATTAATATGTATCGGTGCGTATGAAATTTCAAAATGCACTGTTGTCTATATTATGGCACACAATGTCTAGTGAGTTCAAAACAATATAGTGCATTGATATGTATATGTTTTAATTCATTGTTTTTTACAAATTTTGAATTAATTATTTCAAAATCAAATATTTTTTTTATAATAATATTGTTTTGTATTTATGTTATTACATTTCGATATAATGATTTCATTAATGTRTTATACAACCAATTAAACCCCTATTATTTCTAAAAATGTAAATCATCCACATATTAATATTCAGGAATGAAACATTTTACAAAGTTCTACAATGCAATGAAATAAGAAATCCATTTTATTATATATGAATAAGAGACCCATTGTCATACAAAAAGGGACAACATAAATGCCCAATACAATAATCAAACTGCAAACAATTTGTTATTGTTACACTTATTGGTAACATGTCCTCATGCAGGGGTGATAGGTGCGGGGGGATTCATATTTGATTTTGATGGACAAAAGACTGTGGACTACTCCTGGGGACTATGGAAGACCACTAATAATAAAGTGAAAAGTCTTGCAGTCTACATGGGGCTCCAAATTACACACTCAAGAAACATCCCCTCCCCCCTAGCTGGGCCCTTCCCTTCATGACGTGGCCCCATCCCCTTGACCACGTGCTCCCCCCCTTCTTCCCTGTGACATCTTCTCCACTTCCCGACCCTCATATTAACTTCTTGGTAGCTCCCTCATACCCATTGATTCCCTTCCCAACATCCATGGTGTCATTCCCCTTTCTCTTCTCTGCGAGTGATATTGTCGACTCATGGGTAGTTCAGACCTCTTGTACTCTCAAGTGCATGCATGTGCTCTCCCTTCCACAAATACGGTTAACACTCCACTCCCATTCATGTACCTTTCTTCATTTCTCCAAAAAAATCCATGACATTGTGCTTCCACGCCCTCTTTCCATCATGTGGTGGAGATCCAAAGCCCCTTGCACTTGCCATCCTGTGTCTCTAAGGATTTGAGAGAGAAATTTCGTTCTCTGCAAATGGATGTCAGGAACATGGAAGAAAGAATTGATACTTGTCTCAGGGATTTTCATAGGGAAAATCAGGGGCTGCAAGATGATATTACCAATTTACAGGGCCAACTGCCTCAGCAAGAGCTCAAGAATAATCAAGAGCTTGCAATTTCTCTCCGTAGGATCAATCGAAACACCAGGCACATTGGAGAAATGGCTCAGCAAGTGGGAAATCCACTCGAATTCCCTCAACATCCAAAAAAATCCAATGAATCAATAGGCTCAAGGCTTCCCTCAACATTCCACTCTACAACAAGCAATGAGCATCCTCTAGTTCCTCTTGCTTCTTTGATGGCTCTAGCTCGGTCCAACCCAGGAGAAGGAAATCAACAACTAGAAGCAAATCTAGCAACAAATCCAGAAAATTTCCAGGAGGACTTTGTTACACAATATTTTCATCACCCCTATGCACGTTAATGATGTAAACTTATCGTTTTCCTGTAGAAGTATCAATAGCCTGAATCCCTGAAGAGAATGAAGACAATTTTTCCTAGAAAGATGAAATGAGTTTTTCTCTTGTAAAAACCTTATGAAGAGAGATTGTCGCACCCTGTCTAGTGTTAAGGGAGCGATGATCTAGGATCATTGTAAGATACACCAAAATGTCATGTGACGTTGTTGCACTCTACCCAATATTAAGGGTGCAACGATTTTCCGTACGAGGGAAAAGAGAGGCTTCTCGATGCTTCTAGAAGAGAAGATTTTTGATGCTTCTAGAAGAGAAGCTTCGAGGGTGAGTTGGCCTCTAATCGGTTTGGATCTGAGTCACATGCCTGATCACTTGGGATCATCCTAACCTCCTCACCCTATCCTTTTCAGCCTATAAAAGGAGAGGATTTCTCATGGGGAAAGTTAGTTGGATAACTTTTGGTGAGAGCTTGAGTAATTTTTGTAGCTTTGGGCTTTGCTTTGTCAAGATAGATTGTTGGTCTCAGAATCCATGGAGCAAGAAGTGTGTGGGAAGCAAGGGACTATTGGAAGGGACCTTACAACATCAAGGCTTTGGTTGTGTTCTCCTTTTCATATTTATAATGCAACAATATATTTCTTTCCCATAAAATTATTCTTATTTAATTGTATGACTCCTTGATCACATACATAAGTTTTGTTGATTATACATTGTTGCTTTCACTTCATTGGCTTGTGTCTTTTTATAGGTTCAATATCCCATAAGCCTTGAGACGGAGTGAGGATGACACTAGCGAGGAAAAACGACATTTAAACGGTATGCCATTTATCTCTTTTTAGTTAGTACACTTAATGATTAAAACTTAGGGGAAGGCTTATATTATGTCTTGTTTTATTCTAGTTTCAGGGTGAAACTAGGGGGATTAGTATGTGTTTGCACTTACCAATTTTCTAGATAACATACCTGGAAGATTTTCATAATTTGTAGACAATTTTTTGATGAAATGCAAATTTTTGTTAATTTTGTTTACATATGTAGTCATTTTTACATGGAAAATCAATAGTTCCTACTGGACCAGT
>SNQJ01S0014874.1:98095-110753 GCA_010110895.2 Picea sitchensis
GCGTAAGAAGGCTCCTGGAGAGAATCCTTCTGGTTCCACTCTGCAATTTTCTTGTAACCTCGACCTAGTATAGGGTTCCCTTGCCCTAGGTGGAGCTTAGTCCCAGCTCGGGGGTGACCCACTACTGAGCGTGATGAGAAACGTGGTCTAAGGCTGGGAGGTTCATGGAAGGTCTGCACGCAGTTGGTGGATTTTACTCCAGTTAAAAGATAAGTATCAATATGTGCTTAATTTATATGTAATGCATGTCTATGATGTTTGTATGTTATCATGTATTCTGTGGCATGTATGAATTGTTGTTAATTCTGTTTAATTCTGTGTGATAGCAGTAACTCTGTGTTAAGTGTGTTAATTCGATTCAACACATATTATATATATAAGTGATTGTTCCACAATGGTAGAATTACCAGTCTGTCTAAGATATGGGGATGTTACATTTTAGTATCAGACCTTAGTAAAGTGTCTGAGAAGTGACATTGCCCAGACGATTCGTGGTTGGGGATGTTACAACAAAATTTGAGGGTGGGACATCACCAAGTGGAAGGTCTTAGGGTAGTGGATTTAAGGAGAGCGGCGAGAATAAGAGGGGATTTGGGTGTCATCAGTTTCCAAGAGGAGAGGATGAGGGATGCATGAGGCTCAGTGGGTAGATAATCCTAGGTCTAGGGCTCGGTAAGGATGGTTTACTGAATGTTCTCGAAGATCCTTGACCAGAGAAGAGAGGGGGTGAAGGCTTGGTAATGGAATATGTGTATGTTCCTTTATTTCTATAGCTACCACAAAATGGAGCCTGGCAAGAGTTTCCAAATTCTGTTCAGGAGTGGGATTTTGAAAACCTCTAAACCCCAATATATGATGGTGTTTATGATGTTGGTCATGTCTCTTTTGGTTTTCCTCATGATTAGAGTAGCTTGATCCTAGATCATTCCACTATTGGGAAATTGATTGAATGTGTGCTCCATTGTTTCTTCTTGATGCTAAAAATTATAGCATGTTGAGGATCCAATGAATTCGCACTTCCTGAGAATGTACTAGGTGAGGATGCGATTTTGAACCATGAGTCAAAGAAAGGTGGAAACTTTCGGCTAGAGTTTGGTTTTCCAAATGATGTGTCATTTGTTCTCTTTCAGTTGATTGTGAAAACTTTCTTAGAGGTGTTAGGCCTCTTTGATTGTGAACGTTCCTGAGGGGGTATACCCCCAATGAAGAATTTCCATGTCCTCACTGATGCAGACCTTTATTTTTCCCACTATAGCTTGTGAGGGTTGTAATTCTAAATCTGCTAGAATGTGGAGATCTTGTGGAAGCATTTTCTAGCTGCACCAGGGTAGGTGGTGAAAGATATTAAGCCATTGATATGCAACTTTGAGATGCTCCAACCCTTGTATGTGCTCCTGATAGGGGTGTAAATTGTCCATGTTTTTAGTGGAGGGAGTTGTTTCCATGAATCCATCCAGAACGGGGAATTGTGTCCATTTCATACTTCCCAGATCTTCTTAATACTTAATTGATCTACTCTTAACATCATATTTTTCTTTCCCTTTAAATTCACCTTTACTGATTACCTAATATTACCAACTAATTCTTATATATTTGTTCATCACTAACCGCTTAATTTCCACATTTACTCAATATAATTTAATATTTATTTAACATATATTATTAATTTCTTTCTTTCTCTCTCTTTAATTAACATCCTATAACCAATTACCTAATTCCCACCTCTAATTATTACCCTAGTATTATAACTTAATATTTTTTTAATATATTTTATTAATTTCTTATCTATTATTAATTTCTTATTAACACCTATAATTAATTAATTAATTTCATTATCTACCTTCAATTATTACTTTATTATTATAATTCAAGTCTTTCTCTCATTTATGGTCTTATAATTTCGGTCATCACTAGTCGTCTCCTTTCCACCTTAATTTAATATAATTTAATACCTTATTAATTTATATTATTAATTTAGTTCATTCTCTAACTTTAATTTAATACCTTATTATCATAAATTGATACTTTATTTAATTTTACCCTATAACTAAATACCTAATCTTCATGATTTTTCATTTATTTCCTTTCCACCTTTTACTAATATTCTATTATTATAATTTAATACTTTATTAATATCTATAATTAATTTTCCTACCTAATATTAATTTCTTATCAATTCTTATAATTAATTTCTTCCATTCTCTACCTTACTATCATAATTTATTACTTTCCTTCTTTTTTCTAGAGTAGTCTAAGCATTCTACCTTATGGYTYTTTCCCAATGATTTTTTTGTTTGATTTTTCCCGAAATCTGGTGAGGAATAGTTGAATCTATAGATTTGAGTGRCTAAGTATGTATAATCAAAGTGCTACATGGATTTTTCACCATGCTGAATCGATTTATGCATTCATAAATGCAATTTAAACAACCAAAAATATCAATTTTTTCCATATTTACATCACTGGATTCCAGCGAAAAAAAAACATAGAATGTTTATCCAACACCCTTTTTTATTTTATATAAATACATAATCTCTGCAATTGTCTATATTTTTATGCAATTCTACACGTTACCTCCTCTTTCCCGCTAATGGTCACTCACCTAGCCAGGATAGGAGATCTTTGCGCACCTAGCCAGATCCTCATTCCTCGAGTAGGTCAAGCACATAACCAATTAGCACAAATACTTAACACATCTTCTTGCACATATCTAACTGTTACAATTACATAGACTGCACACAGTCGATTAGAACACATAGCTCAAGATTGCACTTAGCAAAATCAGACCTCTTACATCACTCAACCACTTATTTATACATTACAAGCGTGGCCTAAACATGGGTAAAACCATGGGCCAACATCCCATACCCATAACATAAACCCTCAAACCCAAAAATCTTGCAAAAAGGGAGAGATCCCATGATCTCCGCTTCGCCTTGGTGCTCCATCTTTGACCAGCCTATCAAGTCCCAAAAATGGTAAAACATGACCAAGGTTTCCACAAAACTTTGTCGAGGGCCAACAAGCCCCCAACACTCACCTGTGACTCATCTCGAGTCACTCTGATCTGGGAAAAACTTATTCAAAGGCCTCGAGCTTAGCTTGAGCTGCCTTGACTTGTTGTTTCACCAGAGCCTCCTGCTCAGCGAACTCCTGAAAAATTTTCTCGGTGATAGGCCCTTCCAAGTGTTGTTCCACTGAAGTGACCACATGTTCTAGCTGTGATCCTTTCTCCTCTATCTGTTCAAAAAGGGTGTGGCTTCATCCTGCATCAATTGGATTCTCTGTGTCATATCCATCACTCTTCTCTGGATGGAAGTGACCTGTAAGAAGCTGGCGCAAATCCTCCATCACTCTCCATCACTCTGCTCCTGCGACCTCTTCATATTTTCTAATGTAGTAATCAGCTTCAATAGATATACAAACATAGATTTTTCTTTTCTTCAGTTCCCAGCAATCACAATTTCAGGTCCCAGCAACGGAACCATTTGTTGGCAGAAGGGCAGACCCAAGGTTCAACGCTTCAACAATGCACCAAAAAAACCCTAACTATTGGCCCTTTCAGCAACACCTATGAAGCAGATGAAGCCTCACCCAACATAGAGGTGGGGGGGGTTGCAGGACTCAAGTGTATACAACCTAGTTGGGACACGGATCTATGATTATGACACTTTAACATAGCACTTAGCCAATAATATGCAATAGATCTTGAATCTCATTCACATCGTCGATTAAACCCTAGATCTAGATCAGCGCAGTAGTAACCAAGATCTAATACTTCCATTCACTTAGCACAAAACATTAACTCATATCTAGCGTTCATTCACATTATAAAGCACTAAGATACTATATAATATGCATTTATAAAACAACACTAAGAAGATAACCATATAAAAAACATCAATAACATCGCACAAAGCACATCAACACAGGATATATGTGGTTCACCCCAGTGTGGGGCTATGTCCACCAATCTTCTTCTTCTTTATTAGTCTGCAAGCCTCTTACATTCTTCTTCTTCTATGCACAAAGCCACAAAGCCAACTCCACAAAGGACAAGAGATCTGCATGCACCTCGCCAGATCCTCCTTCCTCGAGTAGTTCAAGAATAGAGAAAACTAGCACAAAGACTTAACACATCTTCTTTCACATAGCTAACTCTTACAATCACATAGACTACACAAAGTCGATTATAACACACAGCTCGAGCTTGCACTTAGAAAAATTAGACCTCTTACATCGCTCAACCACTTATTTATACATTACAAATGGGGCCTAAACATGGGTAAACCCATGGGCTGACATCCCATACCCATTACATAAACCCTAAAACCCAAAAGGCCTGGAAAAAGGGAGAGATCTTGCAATCTCCGCTTCACTTGGGCACTCCATCTTCGACCAGCCTGTCGAAGTCCAAAAAATAGTCAAACACAACCAACGCTTCCACAATACTTGGTCGAGGGCCAATAGCCCCCCAACACTCACCTGTGACTCGTCCCTAGTCACTCTGATCTGGGAAAAACTACTTCAAAGGCCTCGAGCTCGAGCTACCTCGACTTGTTGTTTCACTAGAGCCTACTACTCAGAGAACTCCTGAATGACTTGCTCGGTGACAGGCCCTTCTAGGTTGTAGGACTAAAATGTCTACAATCTAGCTGGCACACGGATCTGTGAATACAACACTTTAACAGAGAACATAGCCAATAATATGCAGTAGATCTTGAATCTCATTCCCATCATCGATTAAACCCTAGATATAGATCAACATAGTAGTAATAAGGATCTAATACTTCTATTCACTTAGGAGAGAACATTAACTCAGATCTAGCATTCAGTCACATTATTAAGCACTAAGCTACTATATCAGATGCATTCATCAAACAATACTAATAAAATGACCATATAAACAGCATCAATAACATCGCACAAAGAACATCAACATAGGATATACATGGTTCAACACAGTCTGGGGCTATACCAACCAATCTTCTTCTTCTTTATTAGTCTGCAAGCCTCTTACATTCTTCTACTTCTGTGCACAAAGCCACCGAGCCAACTCCGCAAAGGACAGGAGATATGTGCGCACCTCGCAAGATCCTACTTCCCCGATTAGGTCAATCAGAGAGCCAACTAGCAAAAATCCTTAACACATATTCTTTCACATAGCTAACTCTTATAATCAAATAGACTACACACAGCCGATTAGAACACACAGAAAAATCTTGCACTTAGAAAAATCAGACCTCCTACATCACTCAGCCACTTATTTATATATTACAAACTAGGCCTAAACATGGGTAAACCCATGGGCCGACATCCCATACCTATTACATAAACCCTAAAATCCAAAAATCTCACAAAAAGGGCGATATCACTCGCACTCCCTTCGCCTGGGTGCTCCGTCTTAGACCAGCCTGTCGAAGTCCCAAAAATGGTAAAACACAACCAACCTTTCCACAAAACTTGGTTGAGGGCCAACAAGCCCCCAACACTCACCTATGACTCGTCTCGAGTCACTCTGATCTGGGAAAAACTTCTTCAAAGGCCTTGAGCTTAGCTCGAGCTTCCTTGACTTTTTGTTTCTCCAAAGCCTCTTTCTCGATGCACTCCTAAATGAATTGCTCAGTGATAGGCCCTTCCAGGCATTGTTCCATTATGGTGACCACCTGTTCCAACTATGATCCTTGTTCCTCTATCTCTTCAAAAAGGGTGTAGGCTTCGTCTTGCACCAACTGGAGTCTCTACGTCATCTCCATCACTCTTCTCTGGATGGCAGTGACTTGTTGTTGAACTACACACTGCTCCTATGGCCTCTTCATCTTTTCTACTATAGTAAGTAGCCTCAACATATCTATGTACAAAATTTTCTCTTTTCTTCAATTCCCATCAATCACAGTTTCAGGTCCCGACAATGGAACCATTTGTTGGCACATGGGAAGAGCCAAGGTTAAACGCTTCAACAACACACCAACAAAACCCTAACTACCGGCCCTTTCGGCAACACTTATGAAGCAGATGAAGTCTCACCTGAGGTAGAGGTAGGGGGTTTCAAGACTCAAGTGTCTACAACCTTGCTGGGACACAGATCTGTGATTACAATACTTTAACAGAGAAATTAGCCAATAATATGCAGTAGATATTGAATCTCATTTGCATCGTCGATTAAACCCTAGATCTAGATCAACGCAGTAGTAACCAAGATCTAATACTTCCATTCACTTAGCATATAACATTAACTCAGATCTAGAATTCATTCACATTATTAAGCTCTAATATATTATATCAGATGCATTCATCAAACTACACTAAGAAAATAAACATATAAACATCATTAATAACATCTCACAAAGCACATCAACACAAGATATACGTGGTTCACCATAGTGTGGGGCTACATCCACCAATATTCTTCTTCTTTATTAGTCTCCAAGCCTCTTATATTCTTCTTCTTTATTAAACTACAAGCCTCTTACATTCTTCTTCTTCTATGCACAAGGCCACTAAGCCAACTCTGCAAAGGACAGGAGATCTGCACGCACCTTGCCAGATCGTCCTTCCCCGAGTAGGTCAAGCACAGAGCCAAATAGCACAAATCCTTAACACATCTTCTTGCACATAGCTAACCCTTACAATCATATAGAATGCACACATCTTATTAGAACACACAGCTCGATCTTGTACTTAGCAAAATCAGACATCTTACATCACTCAGCCACTTATTTATGCATTACAAATGGGGCCTAAACATGGGTAAACCCATTGGATGACATCCCATACCTGTTACCTAAACCCTAAAACCCAAAAATCTCGCAAAAAGGGAAATATCCCGTGATCTCCTCTTCGCATGGGGGCTCCGTCTTCGACCAGCTTGTCGAAGTCCCAAAAATGGTCAAACACGACCAACGTTTCCACAAAACTTGGTCGAGGGACAACAAGCCCCCAACAGTCACCTGTGACTCATCCTAAGTCACTCTAATCTAGGCAAAACTGCTTCAAAGGCCTCAATCTTAGCTCGAGCTACCCCAACTTGTTGTTTCCCTAGATCCTCCTTCTTAGCAAACACTTGACTGACTTGCTTGGTGACAGGCCCTTCTAGGTTGCAGGACTCAAGTGTCTACAACATAGCTGGGACATGGATTTGTGATTACAACACTTTAACAGAGCACTTAGCCAATAATATGCAGTAGATATTGAATCTCATTCACGTCACCGATTAAACCCTAGATCTAGATCAGTGCAGTAGTAACCAAGATCCAATACTTCCATTCACTTAGCACAGAACATTAACTCAGATCTAGCATTCAGTCACCTATTAAGCACTAAGCTACTATATCAGATGCATTCATCAAACAACACTAAGAAAATAACCATATAAACAACATCAATAACATCGCACAAAACACATCAACACAGGATATACGTGGTTCACCCTAGTGTGGGGATACGTCCACCAATCTTCTTCTTCTTTATTTGTCTGCAAGCCTCTTACATTCTTCTGATTCTGTGCACAAAGCCATAGAGCCAACTTCGCAAAGGATAGGATATTTGCGCGCACCTCGCTATATCCTCCTTCCCTGAGTAGGTCAAGAATAGAACCAACTAGAACAAAGACTTAACACATATTCTTGCACATAGCTAACTCTTACAATCACATAGACTGCACATAGTCGATTAGAGCACATAGCTAGGGATTTCACTTAGAAAAATGAGACCCCTTACATTTCTCAGCCACTTATTTACATTACAAATGGGGCCTAAACATGGGTAAACCCATGGGCCGACATCCCATACTCGTTACATAAACCCTAAAACCCAAAACCTCACAAAAAGGGTGAGATCCCACGATCTTCGCTTCACCTGGGTGCTTCATCTTCGACCAGCCTGTCGAAGTCTGAAAAATGGTCAAACACAACCAACGTTTCTACAAAACTTGGTCGAGGGCCAAAATCCCCCAACACTCACCTGTGTCTCGTCCCAAGTCACTCTGATCTGGGCAAAACTGCTTCAAATTCCTCAAGCTTAGCTCGAGATGCCTCGACTTCTTGTTTCACTAGAGCCTCCTGCTTGACGAACTCTTGAATTACTTGCTTTGTGACAAGCCCTTCTAGGCGTTGTTCCACTATGGCAACCACCTATTCCATCTATGATCCTTATTCATCAATCTCTTCAAAAAGGGTGTAGGCTTCATCCTACACCGGTTGGAGTCTCTGTGTCATCTCCATCACTCTGCTCTAGATGGCAGTGACCTACTGTTGAACTGCACACTGCTCCTGTGACCTTTTCATCTTTTGTACTAAAATAAGAAGCTTCAACAGATCTATGTAGAGAGCTTTATCTTTTCTTCATTTCCTAGCAATTACATTTTCAGGTCCCCATAACAAAACCATTTGTTGCAACAGGGGCAGACCTAGGTTTCAACTCTTCAACAATGCACCAACAAAAACCTAACTACCGACCCTTTCAGAAACACCTGCGAAGAAGATGAAGTATCACTTAAGGTAGAGACAGGGGTGTCGTAGGACTCAAGTGTCCACAACCTAGTTGGGACATGGATCTGTGATTACAACACTTTAACAGATCACTTAGCCAATAATATGTTGTAGATCTTGAATCTCATTTACATTGATGATTACACCCTAGATCTAGATCAACGCAATAGTAACCAAGATCTAATACTTCCATTCACTTAGCATGGAACATTAACTTAGATCTAGCATTCATTCACATTATTAAGCACTAAGCTACTATATCATATGCATTCATCAAACAACACTAAGAAAATAACCATATAAACAACATCAATAACATCGCACAAAGAACATCAACATAGGATATATGTGGTTCAGGCTAGTGTGGGGCTACGTCCGCCAATATTCTTCTTCTTTATTAGTCTGCAAGCCTCTTACATTCTTCTTCTTATGTGCACAAATCCACAGAGCCAACTCCGCAAAGTTCAGGAGATCTGCGCGCACCTCACCAGATCCTCCTTCTTCGAGTAGGTCAAGCATAGAGCCAACTAGCACAAAGCCTTAACACATCTTCTTGCACATAGCTAACTCTTACAATCACATAAACTGCACACATCTGATTAGAACACACAGGTCAAGCTTGCACTTATCAAAATAATACCTCTTACATCGCTCAACCACTTATTTATACATTACAAACGAGGCCTAAACATGGGTAAATGCATGCGTTGACATCCCATACCCGTTACATAAACACTAAAACCCAAAAATCCCGCAAAAAGGGAAAGATCCTGCAATGTACGCTTCGCCTGGGAGCTCCATCTTCAACCAACCTGTCGAAGTCCCAAAAATGGTCAAACATGAAAAATGTTTCCAAAAAACTTGGTCGAAGTCCAACAGGCCCCCAACACTCACCTGTGACTCATCCTGAATCACTCTGATCTGGGAAAAACTGCTTCAAAGGCCTCAATCTTAGCTCGAGTTGCATCGACTTGTTGTTTCGCCAGAGACTCCTTCTTGGTGAACTTCTGAATGACTTGCTCGGTGATAGGCCCTTCCAGGTTGCAGGACTCAAGTGTCTAAAACCTAGCCAGGACACAAATCTGTGATTACAACACTTTAACAGAGCACTTAGCCAATAATATGTAGTAGATCTTGAATCTCATTCACATCATCGACTAAACCCTAAATCTAGATTAGCGCAGTAGTAACTAATATCTAATACTTCCATTCACTTAGCACAGAACATTAACTCAAATCTATCATTCAGTCACATTATTAAGCACTAAGCTACTATATCAGATGCATTCATCAAACAACACTAAGCAAATAACCATATAAAAAACATCAATAACATCGCACAGAGCACATCAACATAGAATATACATGGTTCACCCCAGTGTGGGGCTACATCCACCAATCTTCTTCTTCTTTATTAATCTGCAAGCCTCTTACATTATTCTGCTTCTGTGCACAAAGTCCCAGAGCCAACTCCGCAAAGGACGGGATATCTGCACACACCTCACTAGCTCCTCCTTCCCCCAGTAGGTCAAGCATAAAGCCAACTAACACAAATCTTCTTGCACATAGCTAACTCTTACAATCACATAGACTGCACACAGCCGATTAGAACACACAGCTCGAGCTTTCACTTAGCAAAATCAGACCTCTTACATCGCTCAGCCACTTATTTATACATTACAAACGGGGGTTAAACATGGGTAAACCCATGGGGCAACATCCCATACCCATTACATAAACCCTGAAACCCAAAAAGATCACAAAAAGGGAAAGATCCCACGATATTGGCTTTGCTTGGGTGCTCCATCTTCGACCAGCCTGTCGAAGTCCCAAAAATGGTCAAACACGACCAACATTTCCATAAAACTTGGTCGAGGGAAAACACTGTGTTACTGAGATCAGGAGGGGTAGCGATATTGTAAAAACCATGACAGACGTGGTATTTGTGCCACAAAGTAATGTTGGTCGTAGGATATATTCAGGAGAGGGGGAAACCTTCATAGCCGTTAGATCCAAAGAAAGCGCAGAAGGGTTAACCTGAAAGCCCTTTGGACTTCGCGATTTTGGTGAATCGGGATGCAAATGATGAGAAAGGCCGAGGCCCCAAAACTTTGAATTATGAGGAGAGATCTACATCGTAGTTCTAGGAAGAAGTCTCACCATTAGATCTCATGAGATCATATGTTCGAATTTCGGTTACGGGGAAAAGAGGGATGTGTTGATGCACAAACTGGTGAAACCCAAAGTCCTGAAGAATAAGAGAGGATCTGGCATGGTAGGAGGATGTCACCAGGGGTGATGTAGAACTTCTTAAGAACATCATGTGCTACTAACTTAGTTGGTGACAACTATACTATGTGGGACCGGAGAGTAAAGAGGAACGAAATTTCGGATTTCGGAATATTGGAAGGAAGCAAGCATAAGAATTTTCGAAGTCCAAAACTTTGCAGTGACATGGCACGGTGATGTCACTTGATTGGCATGGAAACATGGGTGTGCACCACATTTCAGTAGATTTTGAAACCATAGAAGCGTGAAATGTTGTACGGAACGTGACACGTGTCACTCATCTAACTGATCCATGTGTCAACCACTTGTATTTCACCATGTGGCACACAATACGATTATGGTTAGTGGGACCCCAAGGTTACGTAACGAAGTTACGGGACAAAGGACCCATACTGGCATTGGTCATGATACATCAAGATCAATGGCCAATAGACATTGTGGGAAGGTTAGGAGATTAACAATTCGGATGTGCGGATACGAGATCCTCCGAAGCTCCGAAGTCCCGAAGACTCGAATTCCTGGAACTCATACGCCTAAGGTTCCATATTGTGTTTCCACCATCGGATGTTAAGTAGACGTGGACAGATGATCCACCCTACTTCGCTAGTTCGGTAACTCGGAACTCAGAGAAATTTTTGCGTTGTGTATTGAAACTTTCCGTAGACCGAAGTCCCGAGTAAGCACCTATCAATCTAGTGCTTGGTCAAAGCCTATGGTCGCATCAGTTGGGGGCTAAGAGAAATGGGGCTAGTTCCTAATATTAGTTGCAGAATAGAGAAGGACTCAGAAAGAAAAGTTTCGAGGGGATTTTTGATTAAATGAGAATCACAGAAAATAAAAATTGCAACGTTTTCTTGAATCAAAGTGGTTTATTCATACTGTGGGATTTTTTAAGAATTGATGATTTGAAAAACTTCGATTGGCTGCACGTTGTGTTCCAGAGTTCAAAAAAGTGTCAGAACCGTAGAGAATTTCCACTAAGTGCAGAGAAATGGAGGAGGCACATAATGCTTCTAGTTTAGAGAATGAAGCAAGAGGAATGGATGTCCATTTGGGAGTTGAAGGATTGGACTCTAATGGACATGGAGAAGAGATATATAAGGAAGGGAACACGATGAAAATCATTGAACTATTTTAGAAATATGCTCAGACTCATCGAACAGATAACAGAAATCTCATGAAAGCCAGGGATCAACAAGGAGAATTCAACCTAAAGTTGATGCGAAGCCTGGAAAGGATAGAAAGGAAATTGGATAAGGATATTGAATCAAGAAAAACAAGGAGGGAGTCATAGAACCCTTGAGAGGAAAAGAAGATCAAGAACTGTTAGAACCCATTGTCGTCACTCCCCGAAGCGTTCCAATAAGGAGGAACACGGTAGTTCAAGCCTATCTCCTACCAGAAAGCATAGGAAATATAGGGTGGATGAACTGAAGGGATAAATGAACAAGATCAAACCTCCTACGTTTGATGGAGAACACAAGAAGGAGGAAGATGTCGAGACATGGTTTCTTGGCATGAGGAAATATTTCCAACTACATAATTATTCCTCTCATGTCGAAGGAAGAATTACATTGTATCAATTGAAAGGAAAAGAATCCATGTGGTGGGATCAACTTGTGCAGGTGCAACACATTAGAGAGAAAGATATCACTTGGAAAGAATTCAAGAAGTATTTCAAGAAGAAACACTTGACTCAGAGATATTATGATAGAAAGATGAAAGAGTTCTTTGAACTCAGTTTCGGTAGCATGACCATTGATGAATATGAACAAAGGTTTTTGGAATTACTGAAGTATGTTTCGTTCATCAAGGATGAGACTGTCAATATTCAAAGGTCTCTAAGTGGACTGCCACCTTCCATCGATTACAAGATCCAG
>SNQJ01S0014875.1:0-13763 GCA_010110895.2 Picea sitchensis
AGAGAGACAGAGGAATTATGGGGTAGAGAGAGAGGGAATATGGAAAAAAGAAGTGAGGGGAAGAGGGAAACAGAGAGAGAGGGAGAGGGAGAGAGAACGGGGGAGACAATGAGTGAGAGAGGTAGAGAGCAGTTGGAGAGAGAGGGGAATATAGTTGAAGGTAGGCATAGGGGAGCACAAGGAGAGAGAGAGGTGTGGGAAATAGAGAAATATTTCATGTTAACAGGGACGTGCAAGTGTTCTTGTTTCTAAAAACAATTGAAATAAAAATAACCCATGCACACTTTAGAAACGCGCACACAATTTTTTTTTATTTCAATTTTTTTAAGAACATGCACATGTTCTTGCACAGTTGTTTTTTAGGAACTTTCACGGATTCTTGGGAACGTGCCTATGTGGCTTGTTGAGTGGAGGTTTATGGTTTGTCAAACCTGTCACATCAAGAAACTATGTAGCTTGTTAAGTGGAGTTTCGGGTTTTTCCAAACCTCTCACATCATGAACATGTGTGAGTTCCTAAAAACGCTCACATGTTGTTGTGAGGCACGTCTCTGTTCACTCCATTGTCACTTTATCGTCCACCAACTTTGTGCACCCACTCAAATAATAAAAACTAAACTTAAATAGGTGAACATTATTTTTCACAAATAATTTTTTTTTCTTAAAAATATAATCATTGTTATATATATATAATAAATAGTTAAACTTATGTGACATAAATAAAAATATTTCTTTATTAATTTATTATTCTTCACTATTATTTTAATCTTTTATTATTATATTATATTACATGAATATCTTTTCATACTAAACTCTCTACTACATAATTACACATGATATAGGCATGGGTGTGGTTTATAAATCTGAGTTGGTTTATATTCTTACATATTCTTCTTTTCACTACTAAATAATAAAAACTAAACTTAAATTGATAAAAACAAATTAACAAATAAACGTTTTTTTCTTAAAAATATAATCATGGTTATATATATAAAGCTAAACTCATATTCTTATAATTTCAAATTTACTTTAATATTAAAAATATTCACATCAACCAAAGTTGATGAAATTTTCATAACCATTAGAATAGATGAGATGTTGTATCTGTAGATGTAATATTTTTCAAGTAATAAAAAGTTAATTTTTAAATATTTGTTTATAACTTCAAAACCAAACTCATATTCTTATAATTTCAAATTTACTTTCATATTAAAAATATTCACATCAACCAAAGTTGATGAAATTTTCATAACCATTAGAATAGATGAGATGTTGTCTTTGTAGATGTAATATTTCTCAAGTAATAAAAAGTTAATTTTTAAATATTTGTTTATAACTTCAAANATAATTTCAAATTTACTTTCATATTAAAATTATTCAAATATTCACATCAACCAAAGTTGATGAAATTTTCATAGCCACTAGAATAGATAAGATGTTGTCTTTGTATATGTAATATTTCTCAAGTAATAAAAAGTTAATTTTTAAATATTTGTTTATAACTTCAAAACCATGTAATATGAATTCAATTTTTTAATATTATTTGTAACCTCAAAGTATTATGTCGTAATGGTAAAAAAAAAGAAGAAGTGTATAAAACAACATTATAATATGACAAACAATCATCTTGACAACATGTTGCATAGTGCAATGATTTAATGATTTAGAGTGAATATGCACTCATCATAATAATAATAATAAATCATCTCCCATATGTCACAACATCTATGAGTCAATACTAATATTCTATAGACTTGGTCTAGTTATATATATATATATTCAAATTAGAGATTTACTGCAATGCGTAGGTTGCAAATTCATTTGTACATGTTAAACCACATACTTGGTGTGGGTATAGAATCATAAAGAGCTATTAAGTGGAATGCTTCCTAAAAAATGTAATGTAATATTAATTATGGAAAATTTCCTTTTAATAATTTTATTTGAATTTCATTCTTATCAATATTAATATTATATTAATATTAATCTTTACTNTGAAATTACAAGTTCTTCTTGTATTAATATTAATGCTAGATACAAAGGTCTTAACTTTGTAAAATATTTGTTTTGCATGGATGTACTGATGGGGTTATAGGAAGTACTTAATGCACGGAAGTATTGAATGCAGGGGGAGTATTGAATGCTTGGATGTATGGTCCAGTCTAATGACAGGTGGGTAAGGTTTGATGAAAAAGAATTTTTGTTCGTTCAATTCGAAGGACAGGCGGATACATGAAGTGAGGGAATTCTGTTCGAATTGGAGAGAAGCAGGCTTATGGAATTCACTTCCCATCTTGAAGCTAGTAATTAGGGGTAAAATTGTCTATTTTGTGACCGTGTAAAAATGATCAAAAGCAATTTTCCCACTAAAGACTGACTAGCTTAAAGCAAGGAGATAACTCTAATAACGACTGGTACCACAGGCCTGTACAAACCGTCTTCGTCGCATTACCGTTCGTCTGAGGACAGTCAATAAGAAATCTCCTTCCTTCTCAGACCACTGATGGATCATATGCTGCTCTAGCCTCTACTGCTAGATCTAGCTACGATATAATAGTATAGCTAGATTTGACTGAGTCCATTCGATGATACCGAGAAGATATCGAATCAAATTCCGGTCTGGTCTTGCCTGCACGTGACATAAGTCATAGCAAGGCCCACCCAAGTGAGGGAAAGGCTGATCTTTTTGATACAGTTTCAAGTGCGACATTTGTAAAGTAAGAGGCCCCCTTTACTGATTACCTAAAAAAACTTGCTTGTCTGGCGCCTTTAAGGCGGGCCGAACAGACACTCGGATTTCCAGTCAGATTGCCAGAAGGAAGGGTGAACCGGCCTGCTTGCCTAGCTTCCTTTGCATGCATCCTTCTCGGGCAGCCCAACCAACATAGGTAGGAAGGGAAGGGAACGGACCGGTCGCTAGTTCATAGATTAGGTGAGCCTCTAGTTCTCCTTCTGTGCCTCCCATAGTTGTTGCGTACTGCCTCTAGTTCCCTTTTTTTTAGATTGTACATTTTAATGTATATTAGTGCAATATATAACTTATTATATAAATGGTTAAGTTATTCTATTAATGCTAGATATAAAGGTCTTAATATTATAAAATAGTTTGTTTTAAGTTTTTTAGATTGTAGATCTCAATGTATACTAGTGCAATATATAACTTATTTTAGAAATAGTTAAGGTGAAAAACATTTATCACACATATGTATTTTAAAATTCTTACATATGTGCCTATGGATGGGGTGTTAGTGAGGAACAAGTGTCACAAGGGAGGGGATGACGCCTGCCAGTGCAGTACCAGTCACGTGACTGGTTCATACCCCTCCCCTCCTCCCACACCATGAACTTAAGCTGCCTTCACTCATACCAGAGTGCCATTAATGCTCCAAGTGCACTCTACTCTGCCTTCTCATCTGATCAATGGGTTTGCCATTACTTTGGTCACATCTACACATCTGCGTCCTCCCTCTCCATTGGTATTCATACCATGGAGCTCACAGGTGGTTTCTTCAACTATTTGTCTTCTCACCAGAGCTATACCATGGTTTAACCCTTCCCTGGTGCTCAGGTGCTAGAATTTCCATTTCCCTGTGCATGCTCACCTTTTCCTTTCTTCGTCCATACCATGACTGTGGAGGAAATATAAGAGAGGATTCACATGGTACCAAAACAGTCTGTGCATGGTCATTCATCCTCAACCTTCTCTCGCACCTTCACAGAGCTCGTCGCCTTCCTTTCCCTCCTCCTTTGATTAATCCTCTTAGAGCCATAGTGGTCTCCTGCCTCTTTCCTCACCTTGGGCTTGCCGAGTTGAGTGGTTCAACCTCCTGGGGTATTCATTGATATTTTCCCTATGGCCATTGCCAGACCTAGCCTCTTCCTCGCAACCTGCCTTGGTCGTCCCACTGAATTCGCCCCAGAATTTAGCTCCTACGCCACCTCCAATGAACGCACCACCATTCTAGTATCCATGGGAGGACACCTCCATTCACTAGGAGAAACCTCGGGAATAGCCCCACTCCTGCTCGGATTGCGCTACCTGTGAAAAATCTCCAAGATAGCCTTGCAATTCTACAAGACCTTGTGTTCGAGGTTCGCAAGGAGGTGGACGACCTGTTGTTTCTACTAGAGGTCCTACAAAAGCAGCGGATGCAAATTCTACATCTTATTTCCTCTCTTCATGGCTCTTGACACCCCCTAGAATAGGCACCCAGTGCACCAGCGACATCAACGACGATCTTGGTTTCGAATCTCCAATTGTCACCAGTTGACGACGTGACGACATGATCGACTTAGGCTCTCCAGGTGCCTACTTTGGATACTGTGACATGCAACACGTTGACTGTATGAGATACGACATCTGCATAGGTGTGAGACTGCATGGCATATATTTTTTTATGCTTATATTTTTCCACCTGTATTTTCAGTTAAATTTCGTTTTGAATGTCTTACATTTGTCCTAGAGGGTCTAGAATCTTGGGTGAATTGGTTTCCCCATGGGGATATTCTTCTCCAGCTGGTTAATTTTTTTATCTGAATTTGTGGTTTTGATTTGGAAGGTTGGATGAATTGGTTTCCCTCCAAGGAAATTCAGTAACTACAGTCCTCGGGCAAACTTTGCAATACTGTAATTTTTCGCTCTGAAACAATTTTTATATATATGCTTACTTACCAAAAAAAAAATATTCTTACATAAGTGAAGAATAATATATACATATAAATAGTTTAAACAATATAATTTAAAAAAATTATGTATTTGAAATTTACATAAATTCTATATGTTTTTGTAGTAATCTCAAAAATAGGCATATTGAGAGGTATTCAGAAAAAATGGAGGCTTTAATGTATTTGTAGCCAAAACCACAGGTTTTCCATTACAATCCTGAATCTGAGGCAACCACCTCAACAAACACATACATTGTAGTGGTCACTCCTTCCTAAAAAAATTGAAATGAAAAGAATATGTACACATGTTCCTAGAGAAAATGTGTGTTCTTACTGTTGGGTATGTGTTATATTCTTTGCACGAGTAGCAGTGGTTGTGTGTTGCATCGAGCATGAAAGGGTGTTTGAGGAGGGGTCGTTAGGCCCCCCGTGGGGGGTGTAGGGAAGAAAATTCCCTCCACGCAGGGGTTAGGGGGCAGCGCCCCCGAGAAAAATTTGTATGCCTCAAGAAATGTGTCACATATTTAGGTGGTTTTTCGGCACATGGTTTTTGCCAATGGTTTTCTATTTACACTTAAGGAATTAGGGTTGTTGACTAATCTAGGTCATTGGTTTAGGGTTTTGGATGTCGTTGGCTCCTATATGTA
Source organism: Picea sitchensis (assembly GCA_010110895.2). Taxonomy (NCBI): domain Eukaryota; kingdom Viridiplantae; phylum Streptophyta; class Pinopsida; order Pinales; family Pinaceae; genus Picea; species Picea sitchensis. Next base: position 5,312 of record SNQJ01S0014875.1, read on the forward strand.
TATTGTATTGTAAACAATGTATCACTATGAATGAATATAGAATATGCTAGTATTCTCGGTTTGGGTTTCCAGGGGAAAAATCTATGTGTAATGTTTGTATTTTCCATTGTATCTTTTTTGTTCTTTTACTAAAAATTTGTTTGCAGTAAATATTGTACAAAGTTAAAATCTACATTTTGTATCAGATCTTTGTTGGCTTCAGGGGGGACGCCTTTGTGGTCAAGGGTTTGGCTCGGGACTGTGATAAGCCTTGTTATAGTGGGAGATCTATGGTATTGATTTTTCAGGTGAAAAGAAATGGAAAGCAATTCGAAGATGGAGATCGAGAAGTTTAATGGGAAAAGTTTTGAGCTATGGAACCTCAATATGGAATATTTGTTGGTGGAAAGAGATCAGTGGATCGAGGTGCATCCATATATTGCACCTACCGGAACTTCAACAGATGACCGGAAAAAGTTGGATCAGAAGGAAAATGGCACAATCCCACTGTATCTTTCTGATTCAGTATTACTGAATGTGTCAGAGGAAGCTACAGCCAAGGATTTATGGGAAAAGTTGGGCAAGTTGTATCAGTCTAAGTCCCTAGTAAATAAACTATTCCTGAGAAAGAAGTTGTATAACCTGAGGATGAGAGATGGAGACTCAGTGGTAGAGAATTTGAACACCTCCAATATTGTGGAAATTCATTTAGTATCTGTTGAGATTAAAATTTCAGATGAAGATAAATGTATTAGTTTATTGTGTCCTTTACCAAACTCCTGGGATAGTATGGTTTTGGCCATGGGTATTAGTACAACTGCCTTGAAGTTTGATGAAGTGGTCTCATCCTTGTTTTCAGAGGAGATGAGACGAAAGTATATGGAAGGAAAGAGCACAAACACATTATTTGCAAGAGGAAGTTCCCAGGAAAGAAATAGATCTAAGTTATCAAGTGGGAGATCTAAGTCTAAGGGTAGATCTAAATCTCCCGGAAAGTTTGTAAAGGTATGTTGGAGATGTGGAAAAGAAGGGAACTACAAGAAGTAGTGTAGATCCAAAGTTGAGAAAAAGAAGGGATCTGAAGAATCTCCTTCTACAGAAGAAAAGACCTCCAAGGAAAGGGGGGATGTGTACTTGGCTTCTTTAAGAATACATGCAGATCATGAGGCATGGTTGGCTGAATCGGGTGCATCTTTTCATATGACTCCCCACAGGGAGTGGTTCTGTGAATATGAAAGGTATGATGGAGGTAATGTTTTCTTAGGTGATGATTCAACAACTGGAATCATAGGATGAGGAAAATTCAAGTTGAGGCTCATAGATGGAAGGATTAGAACACTGCCTGGTGTTCTAAACATCCCAGGTTTGGCTAGAAATTTGATTTCTATAAGAAAAATGGACGATGCAGGGGTAAAAGTAATATTTGAAAAGGAAACCTACAGGATGGTTCGAGGAGAAATGGTGTTGCTGAAGGGAGTTAAGTTTGGAACACTGTATAAGTTTCAAGGAAGCCCTATTAGTGATGGTTCTAATAGTTCCATTGTTCCTGATACTATATTTGAAGAAGAAATAACTCCTACAGTCTTTGGAGAAAATGTTATGTTGTGGCATCAAATACTGGGGCATATCGGAGAGAAGGGTCTTCGACTACTACATGGTAAAGGTATGGTTGAAGGTATGTTTAACTGCTCTTTGGATTTTGATTTATGTGAAAATTTTCTATACGGGAAGCATAATCGGGTAAGATTACCCTCTTTTGCAACGAGGATAGAAGGAATTTTACAAATAGTTCACGGTGATGTTTTTGGACCTGTGTATGTCCCATCATCGGGAAAAACTGTGTACTATGTCTCATTTATAGATGAATTCTCGAGGAATACTTGGATATATTTCCTCAAGAAGACATATGAAGTCTTTGATAGGTTTAAATAGTTTAAGGCTCTTGTTGAGAATCAAACAGAGAAAAGAATTAAGGTGTTGAGGAAAGATAATGGCGGAGAGTTTTGTGGGAATGAATTTGAATAATTATGTAAGAAGTGTGGTATAGAAAGGCATAAGACTACTCCATATACACCTCAACAAAATGGGGTTGCAGAAAGGATGAACAAAACTTTGATGGAAAAAGCAAGTTGCATGTTCAGTGGTGTCGGGTTAGGGAAAGAATTCTAGGCAGAGGCAGTGGGTACTGAATGTTACCTGGTCAACATATCACCCTCATCAACATTGGATGATAAGACTCCACAAGAGGTATGGACTGGTAAGGAACCTTCTGTCACATATCTCAAGGTATTTGGCTATGATGCATATGTTCATGTTTCAAAGGAAAAGAGTATTAAGCTATATAAGAAGGCCGAAAAATATATCTTTATTGGATATAAATATCGTCTCAAAGGTTATAATCTTTGGAACCAAGAAACTAAGAAGGTACTGTATAGACGAGATGTGGTATTTAGAGAAATGAAAGATGTTGTTAAACAGGAAGTCCTACCAAGTAAGGAAGAACCAGAGAAAATAGAGTTTGATTTAAAGGATGATGAGTCAGACTCTACAGAAGAATAGGAATCAGAAGAAGAAAATCATCATACTCCATTATTGAGGAGATCAGTTCAAGAAAGAAGGATACCAGAAAGGTATACTCCATCTAATTTCCGTTCAAATTTTTCTTTTTCTATTACTGATGATGATCCTAGAACTATCAGAGAGGGAGTGGATTCAAAGGATGGAAATCTATGGAAAAGGTCCATGGACAAAGAAATGACATATTTGGATAAGAATGAGGCTTTAGATCTAGTGGCGTTGTTGACTAGAAGAAAGCCCATTGACAACAAATGGGTATTTAAAAAGAATTTGAATGCAGAAGGAAAAGTGGAGAAATACAAAGTTCGGTTAGTAGCAAAGGTTTATTCCCAGGTTGAGGGAATTGATTTTGTGGAGATTTTTTCTCCTGTTGCCAAGTTAACCCATATAATATTATGTTATTTGTTGTTGCTGCATTTGATTTTGAAGTAGAACAAATGGATGTGAAGACAACATTCCTACATGGGGATCTGGAAGAAGAAATCTATATGAAGCAACCAGAAGGTTATGATGTGAAGAAAAAGAAGGAGTTGGTATGCAAGCTAAAAAAGTCCCTGTATGGTTTAAAAATATCACCAAGGATGTGGTATCAAAAATTTGTTACTTATATGACGGGACTTGGCTTCACAAGAAGCAAATAGGACCATTGTGTGTATTTTAAATTAATTGTTGATCATTTGATTTATTTGGTCTTGTATGTGGATGACATGTTGTTGATAGGAAACAACAAGGAGATTATCCAGGATGTGAAAACTCGCATGTAAATTAAAAGAAATCAGAAAAAAAAAGAAACTCTCATTAACTCAGAGAAAATATGTAGATACAATATTGCAGAGGTTTAATATGCAAGAATGTAAACTGGTCAAGGTTCCTATTCTTGTTGGTGTAAAGTTATCTGTGGATCAGTGTCCCAAGTCACAAGAAGAGGCGGAGGACATGTATCGTGTTCGATATGCAAGTGCGGTTGGAAAATTGATGTATGCAATGGTCTGTACTAGAACATACATTACATATGCAGTGGGTTTTTTGAGAAGGTATATGTCAAAACCAGGGAAGGAGCATTGGACAACAGTAAAAAGGGTTTTCAGGTATTTTTGTGGCACTGTTAGCTATGGATTGTGCTACCAAGGAAGATCCAGATTGGATAGAGTGGTGGATATACATGGCTTTGTATATGCATATTGGGTTGGAGATATAGATCATAAGAGATCTACAAGTGGGTATGTGTTTAACCTATTTGGAGGAGCAATAAGCTAGATGAGCAAAAGACAGGTTGTAGTGGCACTTTCAACTACATAAGATGAATACATGGTAGCCACTCATGCAAGTAAGGAAGTAGTATGGTTACAAATATTGTGTTTGGGTATTGGGTTGGTATTGTTAGTCCCTAAAGTTGCACTTGATTGTGAGAGGGAAAGCTAGGGCATCACCAGATTATTGCAATGGTTTTTATGGACAAATGTATATCGGTTTTTTGAAAAGGTTGGAGGTTTCAGATGAAGAAAGAGAATATAAATCTTTGATTGTAAATAAGTGTTGATCACACTTACTTAGTCAATGGTATTCAATTTAATAAAGAAGATAAAACCATAAGAACAAAGAAATATGCAAGTTTCCAATCTGTTCATTCAAAAATAGAGAATAAAGTACTTAAAAACAAGTCTTGGAATGGGAAAGAAATCAGTGAAATCTTCACTACCTTATCAACATAACAAGATAATTTCAATGCATTGCAAAGATAACATTTTTTACAAGTAAGAAAAGGAAGAATGAGATTAGAGGAAAAAGTCTGCTCATCAAAAGGGTTGTAGCATTGAGTGCAAAATGAAATAGTTTCTGCTTTCCAATCATAAAAGACAATCTCAGTCTTGCATTCCCTGGTCTCTCTTAAACCCTCTTGGGCCTCCTCCCTGTTACATTAAAAATCATAGACTTTATAGAAAACCGAGATTCCTAACTGTTACAATTTTTTTAAGTCCATATCTAACAACAAACTAAAAAATAAAAGATAATTACTAGTTGTTGCCAAGAATTGAGCAGCTGTTAGGATTAGATGCTACAATTTATGCCTTCCATTCTTTGTCACCAATAATTTGATGATATTATGACTTCAATCTCGAGCCATTTAATTTAGAACTGCCTTCATTTTTTCTATGTGTCCTGGATATTATTTTGACTGCCACCTGTCTACTCTGAATGTCCATGATTTTCTGGAAATCTCCTTTAAATGTTGACTATATTCCATGTGCTTTGTTTTTAACTTGACAAATCTCTTAAAATATGGGATGGCTATGCGACTTCTTGTTAATTTCCTCCCTTAAATTAGAAACTGTCATCGAAAGTGTGAATTGATTCCATTGAGATTTTGGATCTTTAACAATGAAGTTGAACTCCTCGTTCCATTATGGGTTCAAATTACTTGATTTGGCTGTGGTTTTCTATGATAGAATTTTTTTCTTCCATCATCTTGAGCTTTACATATGGTCCAAATTTACCCAGTATATCTTTCTTTTTCAAGTTAATTGCCCTAATACCCTTTACGTGGAGCATGCCAACGGGTTTATGTGTAGCTTCTCTGGTCCAAAATTGGTAGCTCCAGTGTTTTTGGCCACAAGTATAAGTTTCCACCTGCTCTTCAATTATTTCCTGTAAATCCATTAATTACACAGTCACCCTTAGTTCAAATTCTTTGACCGCCACGATCACATTTGGATTTTCATCTCATTTGAGAGCGGGCTTCATGATCAATTCCTTTACTTGAGTATCATATACTTTCATTCCTTGCAGTGTAGGAGGAAGTGTATTGATCCTTGGTTCTCTAGATTTATTGCAATTCTCAGCAGTTGCAGCAGCTACCAATCCCCTCTTACTAAGATTAGTAATAAAGGTTTCAACACTAAATGGTCAATTCGATAAGGAATGACTGACATAATTTACCTTTAATGAAGCTTCGATCGACAAGAACCCATAAAGATCAGACTACACATTCATATGACAAATCAGGGCAATATATGAAACCACAACCTAACAATTTGCAATTTAAATTTAGTGTTTGAATGGACATTTGATGAGCTCTTACGATGTTGGGGAATTGAAATCCCCGTTTCACAATGTATAAAGAGGTGCCACAACCAAATGAGGGGAAGAAACAGACTCAAGAAATGCAAGGAAAGTGATACTCAAGGTGGTTTTACCAATGACTATTTCATCTGCAAGAATAACATATGTCTCTTGAATTCGGGCGATTTGGAAAACTTCTCCCTCATCATATGTTGCGAGTCCATCAATGGAAATGGAGATGCCAATATAAAATTTAGTTGCAGGCTTGCAGACTTAGCTCCATTCATTCAAATCGCTATAAATGATGTGTACTCATGTAGCTTTGATATTCTCTATGATGGGTGTTGACACCTCGGCGCAATCTTGTCATATGTTAGAAAGTGCTCTGTTGAATCATGATCTTTAGTTGTTTGATGATAATATTGGTATGACACTTGGCATAAGGGTTTTGAAAATTTTGACACTGCATTTTTCTTTATTTTGCAGAGCAGAACAAATCCCATATTTGTCAGGAAAAATCACTTTGTTGTTATTTAAATATGTCAGCACTCCTAACATTAATTAATGCGTTGAGCATAGTGGTGCCCTCATCGTAAGATCTTCCTCCATGGCTTGGCACTTAGCTCTGACTTATGTGTTGTAATGTTGATCTGTGTTGTGTTTTGATGGTTGGCTGGTGAACTTTGACTGATGGTTGGCTGGTGAACTTTGACCTCAATGCCCGATGGGCTTAATTGGAGATTGGCCCTTGGCCAATAATGTTTTTCCCAAAATAAGACCAAATTTTCCAAAAAATACATTTTAACTCATAAACACTTTTGCTAATGATGATTTAACTTTGATTTGTTAGGTGCAAAACATGAACATTTCCATGATATATCAATAACATATGCCATCTATATATGGCCCAAAAAAGAACATGGCGAAGAGTTCGAGGATTTTTTTTTGGGGGGAAGTGATATAATGTTTTATGATGGCGCTACGAGAATAACACTTTTCCAGTAGCATGCCTATATCCGACACATGTGTCGCTGGAACATAGTGTCAAAATTAAATATTATTTTCTCTTTTAGATCAGAGTACTAACAGGTACAACAAGTTGTAAGGATAGATTTTGATAGTCAGAGTGCAATTTTTTTGGCAATGAACCCGACTTATCATTCAAAGATGAAGCATATGGATATTTAATACCCTTTTGTGAGAGACATGATTGAAGAAAAGAAATTATTGTTGATGGAGGTGGACACTTTGAAGAATGTTGCAGATTCATTTAGAAAATATATGAGAACTGAGAATTTCTCTTGGTGTAGAGGATCCATGGGCATTATTGCCCTGGATTGTTGACTATGTAACCCTGTAACCCCTTGTATGCAAAGAAAACAACAAGTGGGATAATGTTGGGTATGTGTTATATTATTTGCACGAGTAGTAGTGTTTGTGTGTTGTGCTAGGTGCGTAGGGGGGAGAATGCCCCTCGTGCGAGGGTTTAGGGGGAAGGCCCCCGAGAAAAACGTTTATGCCTCGGGAAATGTGTCACATATTTTGGTGATTTTTCGGCACATGGTTTTTTCCGATGGTTTTCTATTTTTGGTTAAGGAATTAGGGTTGTTGACTAATCTAGGTCATTAGGTTAGGGTTTTGGATGTCGTTGTCTCCTATATGTATATTGTATTGTATATAATGTATCATTATGAATGAATATAGAATATGTTGGTTTTCCCGGTTTGGGTTTCCAAGGGAAAAATCTCTGTGTAATGTTTGCATTTTCCATTGTATCTTTTCTGTTCTTTCACTGAAAATTTGTTTGCAGTAAATATTGTACAAGGTTAAAATCTACAGTTACAACAAAAAATCCTTGTGAAGGGACCCTCTGTGACTCCTTATGACCCTTTATGAACCCCCAAAAAAATTTGGGGGATCCTGCCCGTCAACACTAGAATGGGGGGTGGTTGGCCAATCCCTCCCTACAGAAACAAACAATTCATGTGTATTAATTTCCATACCTTGGGAAACATACCAACTATTCAAAACCACCTAGTGGCACTAACATCCCCAACCATACACTAGGCCCATGAACAACACCTTGAACTCATGCATCGAAGGCCACAAACAAAACCTTCAACTCACATGAAATCTTCAACCATGAACAACAACTAGAACCCACATAGATAGCCTCCCAAGAATATCATTTACCTCTTAGTGGGAATATTAACACCATTAGGGTTTATAGAGACGTAGGTATTAGTATGAATACTTGGACCAAGGTCAAGTGATGAAACTTTCTTAATAAGCATAAAAAGTACCTTGCAGGGATCAACAACCATCAATGAGTCCTAAATCCACCATAGATGATTTATTTGTGGTATATTTGTCCTTCGAGTTGCAATATCCTAACCATTCAAAGCTCTCAAGAACCTAGTATGCGTCATGGGGCGTTAGACATGGTAAAGGGAGGAAAATCAACCATTATGACATAAATTAATCTTCCATGCATCCAAATCCAAGAAACGTGCCTTTATTCACCACACATAATACATTGAGAGTATCATATCCCTCATAATTTGTATATGTGAACCATTAGAAAGTTTTGATTTCTAGGTATGCATCTCATTTCTTAGAACATGGATGGTGGAGAAAACTTGAGGCTCAATCCTCTCTCTCTCTCTCACCCTCTCTTTCTCCCCCCCCTCTCTCTCTCCTGCATTTACCCCTATTTGTTTCTCCCTTCATATCCCCCTCCCTATCTCTTCCCACCCCCTCTCTCTCTCTCGTGAATCTACCCCTCTCTCTCCCTCTCTTCATACCCCCCGCCCTGTTTCTCCACCTCTCTCTTGCT
>SNQJ01S0014875.1:26206-76114 GCA_010110895.2 Picea sitchensis
ATATGTTGTATAGTGTTGATGATCACTTGAAGAAAGATTAATAATGTTTTAATAGACTTAAAATTGTTTAAGCTCAATTACAACTGATTCACCCCCCCTCTCAGTTGTCTTAGTAATTTCAACAAGATTGTGTCCATGTGCACAACTGGTGCAAATGTTTCATTGAAATCAATTACAAGTTGTTGTGTAAATCCTCTTGCAACTAACCTTGCCTTGTACTTCTGTACATTTCCTTCTGCATCTTGCTTGGTTTTATAATCCATATCACACTTATAAAATCCTTGTCTTCAAGTACATCAACCAAATTCCATGTTTGATTGTTCTCTATGTATCTAATTTCTTCATTGATGGGTTGTGCCCATACATCCATTTTGACTGCTTGTTCAAAGGGTACTAGATCATCTATTTGTGAAAACAGAGGAAAAACTAAAAATTAATTTGACGCATCTTCATTATAGATGTCGCACAGACTTCTTGGCTTTCTTGGTAACATACTTGCTAAAGTTGGATATGGAGATGTAGAACTTCCTGCACTGCTTGTTGTTGTTTGTTGCGCTCCAGGTGTGGACTACACACCTTTTGTCCTTATTGGAGTACTTTGCATGGTAATTTGTGTCACAGTTCCAGATGTAGATGGGATTGCACACTAACTTGTGCATGGTTTTTGAACCACTTCATATTATGTGTCATCATGCTCCATTGCATTAATAATTTTTATTGTCTTTGGCTTCATTCTCCATGAACTGGCTGCATGGTTGATTATGACCTTTGTTGCGACAGACTCATACAACTTGTATTCTCTTATTTCTTTATAATACCCTACAAATATATTTTATGTCCTTTGTTGTCGATCTTCTTTTCAATTCATCTGGAACATGTGCATATGCGACACAACCAAAAACTTTTAAGTGCACAACATTATTCTTTGAACCTGTCCAGGCTTCCCGATGAACTTTATTCTTAACACTCTTTGTCGGACATATGTTCAAGATATATACTGCAGTTGTAACATCCCTGACCACCCAGGTCGGGCCACGATACATGAGAGAATTATTTCATTCTCTCTGCGAAACATATTGTAACATACACAACGTCCAGCTGAGCTATGCCACATAAAAATTTTGAACTACATGCAATTAAAACATATACACACAAAACCCTTGCAAAACGTTATATATAAAACGTAAACATACAAATACATTTTGTAAATACATAGATTCATATTGAATAACAGTAAACATATACATGCAACATATACAATCAATACCCACAAATATAAACACATTTATAACCACACATAAGATAAACCCATAAAAATACACCTGTAAATAATAATGCAGCATGTAAATTTATCACACAGTTGACACTTATCTTGGTAAGAATATCATCGACTATATGCAAAACTTCCTTGAACCTCCTAGCCTTAGACCACATTGCTCATCACTCTTAGCAGTGGGTCACCCCCGAGTGGGGCCTAAACTCCACCTGGGTAAAAGGATTCCTAACCACGCTAATGGTTCATGTACAACAAGAAAGAATCCATCACAGGTACCAACTCAAACTAACAAAATACAACCCCCCATTCCCCACATGCCTATCCCACCCCAGGAAGTGTGCCCCTTCTCTACTCAATAGTCCTTCGGTTGGCCCACTTCCTTTTTGGGCTTTAGCAACATGCCGGACAGGAATTCTGAGAGCCCTGTAGATATAGTTTAACACCTTCAGGAAATCAATTCCCCAACAATTCTCACCCAGAGAGAAATTTCTCACGAGCCTGACAACCCACCTCTTCAGTCCAACTCCCAAGATATCTAGGTACACAAACAAGTATGGCTCTGGATATAGGTTCTGATACAGTGATAGGAAGGTACAAAGGATAAATGACTGAGTGAGTGTATGCTCATCGAATGGATTCATGGATGAGAAACGATGGAAGGAATCATGATGGAAAATGAACTAAGTCCCAACAATATGTATGCATGTCCCCAACTTCACACTTGTCATGTTGGGAGCTACTTTGTCCCACTTGTCCCCAACTTTATAACTTAGGATAAAATAATTATCCATACTTTATACTTTAAGAAATATTAATATAATATTCCTTTTTGGATTAAGCTCCCTAGCTTAGCCCCTTTTCCTTAAATTTTATCCCCCACCCTTTCCCTAACTATTGGAGTTTAGTCCCCTATATTCTTTTATTGTGGTCGGTCTGCACGCAATGATGTATTTTATATTAATTATGAGACATATACAAAAATAGTGCACTAGCCTTTAGCATCTAGTCTCACTGTTCTAATTCAGAACATAAGCCTCCTAGATTATAATAACTGGCCCACCAGCCAATAAAATATGACTTATACACAAAGGCTCCCTGGCCTCAAAATCATGTGCACTTAAGTTTGTTGTGCGCGGTACCTGGAATGTGCACACTTCATCATTTTACTGCGCAGTACATGCACGCACTATGCCATGAAAGGTGCATACAAAAATGATATCAAACAATTCACCAACTTAAGTACATTTGCATTTACATTTACAATTGGGTTCAACCGAGGGATATTACAATCCCCTCCCCTTATTTATGCACTGTCCTTAGTGCAATATGTACACACATACAAAAAAATATTCAAAAATCCTCAAAAAGATGTGGGTATTCTACCCACATTGCATCCTCATGCTCCCAAGTAGCATCCTTAGGACCGTACTAGGTCCATTGGACCTTTACAAGACCTATGGCTCAATTTCGGAGCTGTTTGATTTTTTGGTCCAGAATGTGTATCAGATGCACTAGGAAAGCGCCTTCTTGCTCCACTTGAATCACATTCCAATCAATAACATGATTAGCATCAGGTATATATTTCTTGAGAAATGATACATGGAATACATTATGAATAGACATAGATGCAGACAATGCAATCATAGAAGCTACTGGACCAATCCTCTCTAGGATTTCAAATGGCCCACAATACTGAGTTGCCAACTTTGAACAATTTCCCAACTTCAGGGAACATCTATTCGCCTTCACATTCAAGAATACATGGTCCTCAATTTTAAATTCCCTGTGATTTCTGCCCTTACCAGGATAGCTTTTCTGCCTATCTTGGGCAGCCTTTAAATTTTGTTGTATTTTCAACATTTTCTCCTCCATTTCCCTGAGTAAATCTGGCCCAACCACTGCTCTATCTGTTGGGTTATCCCAGCTTACTAGTGTGTTTCACTTTCTTCCATGATGTGCCTCAAATGGGCTCATCTTTAGAGATGTTTGGTACCCATTGTTATAAGCAAACTCTACTAAGTGTAGATAGTCTTCCCATTTTGATGGTTTATCCATCACATACATCCTCAACATATCCTCAATCACTTGATTCACCCTCTCTGTTTTTCCATTTGATTTTGGATGATATGTCGTACTAAAATTCAAATTTGTTTCAAATCCATTAAATAATCATTTCCAAAAATTTGAGGTAAATTTTGTATCTCTATCAGAAACAATTGTCTTCAGTATACCATGTAATCTAGCAATTTCCCTCATATAAACATCAACAATGTTGGTTTCCTTGTGATTTATCTTAACTGGAATAAAATGGGGAGCTTTAGTAAGTGTATCCACCACTACCATGATAAAATCATGTTGCTTGTTTGTTATGGGTAGTTTGGTGATGAAATCCAGTGTTACAACTTCCCATTTCCACTCAGAAATTGGTAATGGTTGTAGCAAACCAGTTGGGTGTCTATGTGCATCCTTTTCCTTTTGTCATTCCAAACATTTGGCAATAAATCAACATCTTCTTTCTTCATGCCTAGACAATAGTATTGGCTCTTGAAAGCTGCAATAGTTTTCTGATAACCTAGGTGCCTAGCATAAGGTACATTATGCATTTCTCTCAATATTAGTTTTTTCAATTCTTGGGAATTTGGTACATAAATTCTTCCCCTGTGCATGAGAATTTCATCATTATCTAGCTTGTATTCTTCAATTTTTTGCTGCCAATTACCTTCTTGTAATTTTTCCACTAAATCCTTGTATTGCAAATCTAATTTTGCAGCCTCTAAAATCCTGTTTTTCAAATTTGATTGGTACATGCTAATGGTTGTAGAATGCATTTCATGCACTCTTCTGCTAAGTGCATCAACTACTTTGTTATCTTTCCCCTTAATATGCTTTATGTCAAAGTCATATTCATTTAGAAATTCTAACCATCTGCTTTGCCTAGCATTTAGAGTTGGCTAATCAAATAAATATTTCAGACCATTACGGTCTATCCTCAGTTCAAACCTTTTCCCCATGAGGTAGTGTCTCCATTTCCTCAAGGAATGCACTATGGCTGCCAACTCCAAATCATGAGTGGCATAGTGTCTTTCATATTCCTTCAACTTCCTTGATTCATAACATATAACAAACCCATTTTGAGTGAGGACTCCACCAAGTCCTTCTTCACATGCATCTGTGCATACAATGAAGTCTTCATTTGGGTATGCAATCCTTAGTAGTGGAGCAATTGTTAATAATTGTTTCAAGTGTTGGAAACTCTTTTCACAATCAAATGTCCATTGAAACTTCACACCCTTCTTTTGTAAGGAAGTTATTGGGTGTGCAATCTTTGAGAATCCTTCAATACATATCCTATAGTATCCTAAAAATCCCATGAATGATCTGACCTCTGTCACATTCTTTGGCACTGACCATCCTCTAATGGATTCTATCTTCTCAGGATCCACTGCTATCCCATCATTTGAAATGATATGCCCCAGATAATGAATTTGATTGTGATAAAAAGAGCACTTGCTCAATTTTTCATACAACTGATTCTCACTTAATACTTGCAAAACCATCCTCAAATGATGCTCATGCTCTTCTTATGACTTTTGATATACAAGGATGTCATCCAAAAATACAATGAAAAACTTGTCTAAATATTCTCAGAAAACACCATTCATTAAGCACATGAACACAACTGGTGTATTTGACAACCCAAATGGCGCCACTGTGAACTCATAATGACCATACCTTGTCATGAAGGCGGTCTTGCTAATATCTTCCTCCTTAATCCTTACCCGATGGTATATTGACCTGAGATCTATCTTTGAAAATATATTTGCATCCTTCAATTGATCAAAAAGATCATCAATCCTTGGAAGAGGGTACTTGTTCTTGACAGTCACTTTATTCAACTGTCTAAAATCAATGCAAAATCTTAATTTCCCATCTTTCTTCTTCACGAACAATACTGGGGAACCCCAAGGTGACACACTTGGGCATATATACCCCTTCTTCAGAAGTTCTTCAAGTTGCATTTGCAACTCCTTCGACTCTGGTGTACTCATTCTGTAAGGAGTCTTTGACACTGCAGCTGCTCCAGGCATTAAATTTATAGAGAAATCAATATCTCTCTTTGGGGGTAGTCCTGGTACCTCCTTGAACGCATCTTCAAAATATTCCAGGACTACATAATATTCCAAATTTGGCACCTTATCTTTAGGTGTCTCTTCCATATGAGATGCAAATAATTGACACCATTTTTTGTAACATTTCTTCAGCTGCAATGCTGAAATTTCTCTGATGGTTACTGCCCTGGGGATTCCCTGCACTTTCCTTTGGTTCCCATCCTTATCCAAGCAATTAAATGCCTTGTTATGACAGTCTAGGATAACATGATGTTGGTCCAACCAATCCATCCCAATTAGACAGTCATAGGTAAATAAAGGCAAGATGTTCAAATTTTCCCTAGTGTTCAATCCATTCATGTTCATAAGACTCGACTTAACCATCTCATTAAATTTTCTTTTGGATCCGGTATCGAGTTACACCAACCAAGATTTTCCATGATTGCCTCTTAAAAAATGCAAATTTTCCATCATATTAGGATCTATATAACTATGACTAGCTCTTGAATTAATTAAAATAACAATGGTTTGGTTGTTGATCATACCTTCCACTTCAATCATATGTGATTGATACTCTGCTTGCTTGTTGTCCAGGGCTGCACAGATCCTTGGTACATTCCTGCCCATGTCCTCCACTATTTGATCTTGCAGTACACTGTGAACAGTTCTCACTTTTTCACCTCTGTGAGGACAATATATGAACATATGATCCCCTTTACAACCCTAACATTGAATAGGTGGTTACCTTGGCCTTTGATCCCCTGTCTCAATCATTCTAGGTTCTCTAGAAGTTGGATGTCCCTAAGGATTATTTCTGAAGAATGGTGGCTTAATTCCCTTCTTCCTCTGATCCATCTAGAATTTCTTTTTGTCTTCCCAAGTTTTTTGGAAAGTTGGCCTTGCTTTTTGTTGATCATATAGGTATTTAGCTCAGCTTATTGTCTCCTCCAATGTCTTTGGATCATCATACTATATTTTTTCACTGATGAATGATGGAAATCCACTCAAATACCTTTGAATTCTAATTGCCTCATCCTTGATGAAAGAGACATACTTTAGTAGTTCTAAAAACCTCATTTCATATTCATCAATGGTCATACTCCCAAGCTTGAGTTCAAATAACTCTTTCATTTTCTTGTCATAATATCTCTTAATCAAGTATTTATTCTCAAAATACTTCTTGAATTCCCCCCAAGTAAAACTTTTCTCTTTAATGTGTTGCACCTGCACAAGTTAATCCCACCATAGGGATGCATTTCCCTTGAATTGATAGATAGAAATTCTACCTTTTTCATGAGAAGAATAATTATGCAATTTAAACTACTTTCTCATGCCCAACAACCATGTCTCTCCATCTTCATCCTTCTTGTGTTCACCATCAAATGTAGGAGGCTTTATTTTGTTCATTTCTCCTTGTAGTTGATCCACCCTAGACCCCTTATGCTTCTTGACAGGGGAAGGAATTGAGTTTCTATGTGATCTCTTATTGGAATGCCTCGGGGAGTGGTCGTGATGTCTTCTAACACTCCTTGCTCTTCTTTTCTCATCAGAAGGCCCGTGGCTCACATATTTTCTTGAGCCACTCTCCCTATCCAATTTATTTTCTATTATGTTCAAGCTCTGCATTAACTTCATGTTGAATTTATCCTGCTGCTCCTTGGCTCTCATAAGCCTTTCATTATCAGCTTTATAGATTCAGACATCCTTCTGCAAATTTTTAATGGTCTCTAACATATTAATATTTTCATCCCTTCCTTCTCCATGTCCATTGGTGATCCAGGTGGATATCGGTGGCCACCCACCTTTTCCCACTGGCTCAAAACAGTTTTCTGGCAAATTTGGCAATTTACTATTTTTAGCGGTTTTTAACTTTCGATCCCATTTTGAGGGCCCAAATGAAGGTTTTTCAAGATTGAGGTTCTCAATTATATCCAAAGGCATGCTTGAGAATCCAAAATGAATCTCCTCGATGATACCTTTCCAGCAAGCTATCATATGCCTAAAACGGAGATCGTATGCAAAAGTTACGACCCCAAGAAGTTGATGTACTAACTTACCCAAACGAGGCCCACGTGACTTTTGGTGCTTCATCTCCTAGGGTTAGGTTTTTGGATGTCTAGGACTTTTGGCATTCTTGTTTATTGTAAAAAGGCCTTCAAAGCCTCACTATAATCATCTTCTTGCGAATGTGAGTAGCCATCACATCTCTTCTCAGAGATAAGCTGCCACCATTCTATCGAGTCTTTCAGTCTATATTTTACAGTCTTTGTACATTTATTTCATTAATAGAAATCGTGTATTACTGTATATCTATGTTTATGGTTGCATCTCTGATATATTTTTGTTATATTATTGAATATCTGCGATATCTCTGTGCATTTCTTTATTATATCTCCGATCTCATTTCGTGCCGAAAATAATCCGGATCAATTGGAGTTTGTTCCTTCAATGCCCAAATGGACATCCATCCCTCTAATATTATCCTCCTAACTGTAAGTCCCATGTGTTTCTGCCATTAATCTAGACTCTATGTTGATATTTATATGATCTAGTTGTTGTTAACTCTACAAAATGAGCAGCAACAAAACTTTGTTAGGCTAACTGTTTCAACACTTTCATGAAAATATGAACCATTCTGGTTCAATAATATATACCAGAATTATTTCTTCCTATTTCCTGGAAAATTGAATTCCTAGATCAATTTTCTAGGTGGATATTTATATTCCAGTTTTCAACACCTTTCCAATGCCTTCTCCTATGCTCAATTCCGAGTCTTGAGAAGAAAGTTATGGTTATTAGAAATTTTCCCATTAATTTTTCTGTTCATTTTTCAACTTGGCGCAAATTTGCACTATAATTATGCAATTTTGGACCTACTCCATTGGATGTTTCATAGGATCTGAATTGGGTTTCTTCATATACATATTATGAAGAGTTTGTCCAAGTTTCACCTTTTTCTGGGTTCTGGGCTGCTAGTTATAGCCTGCTGAAGTTCTAGGTCAATTCTTGTTTTTGGTATGGAATGCTACAGATGCCTTCTTTGCCATATTAAAAAATTTATTATATAGTTCAATAGGTTTCCATTGACTACTCCTGCACCTCAATATGATTCAGAGAATAATGTTATGGCTCTTAAAATTTACCCTCCATTGTTCGTGATGTAACTTTCTCATAAAAGCTTTGTTTGACAAACGGTTTACACCATTAGAAATCTCTCTCCGGGATCTTTTATTTGAGCTGCAGAGACATAGTGTGCCTTGGAATACTCTGTTCTCATGGTTTTTGAGTAGCTAAAAATGTTGTTAAGGCCCTAAAAAACGTGTTGCAAAAAGATGACATTCGAACAATATAAAATGTCGCATAAATTTGTTGGTTTTTCGCTGTTGTTCATCATCCAAATGACTTTGTGTGCACAAATTTCAACTTGTACACCCATATTAGCATGCGCAATGACACCATAAGGTAAATTTTGCTCTGCGCACCTTTAACCACTATGCATCACTTCTCTGTCGGGCCAATAACTGGCGTGCATTACTTTTGTGTCGCGTGCCAATATCCACCACGCGTAGTTTTGGTTCTTGCACTATTACCTATTGCATGCAATTTTTGTATCGCACGTTGATATTCCGCGTGCATTTTACTCTATGTGTTGCACCATGCCAAAGTTTAGTACAGACCTACCGTGCACTAATTCTTTTCACACACCATTAATTAAACGGTCACGTGACCACATATACTCATATTGTGCACACAACAACCAAACCCCTCTATGCTCTGCCAATACTGCTCACACCTCGCGCACAACTATTATATGTGTGCACACTTCGTGCACTTTATTATGCGTATTCACACCACGCAGTGCTAAATTTAGCGCGTAGACCCACACACCAACATTTTTTTGTGCGACGCCAAAATTTTGTTTGCGCACCCACACACCAACTTTTTTTCACGCGGTGCAAAAATTTAGTGTGTGCACCCACACACCTACACTTTTTGGCGTGGTGCCAAAATTTAGTGCGTGCACCTGCACACCAACATTTTTCCGCACGATGCAAAAATTTAGTGTGCGCACCCGCACACTAACATTTTCCGCGTGGTGGAAAAATTTTAGGCGCGCACCTGCACACCAACATTTTTCCGCGCGGTGCCAAAATTTTTTGCGTGCACCTGCACACCAACTTTTTTTTTCCGCGCGGCGCCAAAGTTTTTACATATCACATTTTTTTTCTGTGTGCCTAGTTGCGCACATCCATTTTTATGCGCATCAATTCCTCGTGAATTCCGCTACAGAAATTGGGGCTTTTGCTTAAATTTTTCTCAATTTCTACATAGACATTCTGCAATTATGAAATTTGTTCAATTTCACCTCGATAACAACAATTCAACTTATGCAAAAAAAAATCGTTGTGGGTTGAGATTTATGGGATAAATTTTTCCCAAAATCAAGTCGCGAATTGAGAATTTAAATTACAAAACTCGCTCCATCTTTCATGGCTTCATTGTAACTTAAAATACAACCAATTCCAAGTCTGAATTTGTTAGAACATATATTAGATCAATAATATCTCACCACATGGCCGAATTTCTCAATTTTCCCATGAATTTACCAACCGAAATTGGGTCTTTTCCCAATTTCACGTCGTTGCTTCTAAACTTTACCATGGATGCTCTGTGACTTGAAATTTGGTCATTTCAAAATCAATCCCCTGTGAAATTTTTCTTCAACTCAACTTGTTCGGCCTATCCAGGCTCAGTGTTGAAAACTGAAGATCTTATACCATATTGTAACGTTCTCGGCCACCCACGTCGGTCGATGATACACGAGAGAACGCTTTCATTCTCTCTGCGGAACATACTGTAACATACCCAATATCCAACTGAGCTATGCCACATAAAATTTTCAAACTGCATGAAATTAAAACATATACACACAGAATTCTTGTAGAACATTATATATAAAATGTAAACATACAAATACATTTCCATAAATGAACGGATTCATACTAAATAACAATAAACATATACATGCAACATATACAAGCAATACTCATAAATATAAAGACATTTATAACCACACATAAGATAAACCCATAAAAATACACACGTAAATAATAATGAAGCATGTAAATTTATCACACAGTTGACACTTATTTTGGTAAAAATATTATCGATTGTGTGCAGACCTTCCATGAACCTCCCAACCTTATACCACACTAATCATCATTCTCAGTAGTGGGTCACCCCTGAGCTAGGACTAAACTCCACCTGGGTAAAGTGATTCCTAACCAGGCTAATGGTTCATAGACAATAGGAAAGAATTTGTCACAGGTGCCAACTCAAACTAAAAACATACAATCCCTCATTCCCCACATGCCCATCCCACCCCAGGAAGTGTGCCCCTTCTCTACTTAACAATCATTCAACTACCCCACTTCCTTTCCAGGCTTCAGCAACAGGCTTAACATGAATTCTCAAATCCCTCTAGCTGCAGTTTAGAAACTTTAGGAAATCAATTCCCCAACAATTCTCTCACCTAGAGATAAATTGCTCATGGGCCTAACAATCCACCTCTTCAGTCCAGCTCCCAAGCTATCCAGGTACACAAACATGTATGGCTATGGATACAGGTTCTGGTACAGTGATAGGAAGGTACAAAGGATAAATGATTGAGTGAGTGTATGCTCATTGAATGGCTGCATGGATGAGAAATGATGGAAGTAATTATGATGGAAAATGAACTAAGTCCCAACAATATGTATGCATGTCCCTAACTTGACACTTGTCATGTTGGGAGCTACTTTAGCCCACTTGTCCCTAACTTTAGAACTTAGAATAAAATAATTATCCATACTTTATACTTTAAGAAATATTAATATGATATTCCTTTTTGGCTTAAGTTCCCTGGCTTAACGCCTTTTCCTTAACTTTTATCCCCCACCCTTTCCCTAAATAGTGGAGTTTAGTCCCACATACTCTTTTATTGTGATCAGTATGCGCGCAACGATGTATTTTATATTAATTATGAGACATATACAAAAATAGGTGCAATGGCCTTTAACGTCTAGGGTCTCTGGCCTAATTCAGAATATAAGCCTCCTAGCTTATAATAACTCACTCACCAACCTATAAAACATGACATATACACAAAGGCTCCCTGGCCTCAAAATCGCGTGCACTTAAGTTTGCTACGTGCGGTACCTGGAATGTGCACACTTCATCATTTTACTGTGCAGTACATGCACGCACTATGCCATGAAAGGTGCATAGAAAAATGATATCAAGCATCTCACCATCTTAAGTACATTTTCATTTACATTTACAATTGGGTTCAGCCTAGGGATATTACAGCAGTTGCTACTACCTCAACCCTATACTCATTTGACAAATGTTTGGCTGTCAACATATTGCGCACCATTTCCATGATGGTTATGTTCTTTCTTTCTGAGACACCATTTTGTTGTGGTGTGTATGGCACGATAAATTTCCTGTAGATGCCATGAAATTTACAAAAGTTCTGAAATTTTATTGAAATGTGTTCTCCTTCTCTGTCCTTTCTTCGACACTTGATGAAATAACCACTATCCTTCCACAAGTGATTTAAACTGCTAAAAACAACCCAATGCGTCAGATTTATTCTTTAAGAAATAAATGCATGTATTTCTTGAGAAATCATCAATGAATGTTATAAAATAAGTATCGCCTCCTATAGATGGAGTTTGCATTGGTCCACAAATGTCTGAATGTATGATTTCTAGTGGAGCTTTTTCTCTGTAAGACTTGCCAACTGGAAATGATTCTTTGTTATGCTTCCCAAATATTCAACCTTCACATATTCTTTCTCGTTTTTCAATCAATGGTAAGCCTTTTACCATATCCTTTGTCTGTATTAGTTTTATAACTCCAAAGTTCAAATGTCCAAATCTGAAATTCCATAACCAGGAATCTCATGTATTTCATATTGGAATGTTGTCTTTATCTCTGCCCCATTTTCTCCTTTCTTGATACTGTGTCCACTCTTTCCTTCATTAGAACTACGCATACTATCTGTTGTAAATGCAATGTCTAACTGCACACATTTTCCTTTATCAATAGTTTGCATTGTATTCTTCTTCTTGTTTGGCTTCAATGTCAATGGGAACATCTTGTTACTTGTCATTTGGATTCTTGCAATAAGAAGATTGCTTGGGCCTTTATCCATGATCACCCAGTGATTATCTTCCATGTATATTATGTATCATTTTTTGTAACAGTTGTCATGTACTCATCATATTATGCTTCAAACTAGAAACATAATATGCATCAGACATAAATTTTTGTTCTCCTTGTGAGGTTAAAATGTTTATACTATCTTTCCCTAAGACAATGACTTGGATATCTATTCCAAGTGTAACCTTGGTTTGGACTAACTCATCCAAACTAGAAAATAGTTCTATGTTTCTTATCATGTGGTTACTGCAGCCTGAATCTAAGTATCATCCAAGATAGAAAACAGTTCTATGTTTCCTGTCATGTGGTTACTGCAGCCTGAATCTAAGTATCATATGTCACATGGAATTGCTTGAGAAACGTTGCATTGAACTGGTAACATTATATTAGGCATTTCTACTGCACTAGGCACAACTACAGCGCGCACCATAAACATAGGGTGAGTTTGGTTATTTGCGCTATGAGATTGATATTGACTTTGCTTGTTCTGATTGTACTATCTCTTTATGCACTCATATGTATTGTTTCCATACTTTTTATAGTGATGGCATTGTATCTTTGATTTGTCACTTCTTTGACAACCTGACTGGTTGGTACTTGGGTTTTGACCTCTTGCACCAGTATTTCCAGGATTGCTAGTACATCCACTTCTGTCATAACTTGTTTCTCTACCTCTAGAGTTATCTCTCCCCCTTCCTCTTCCATGGTTTATAGATGTCTGCATAGAAAATTCATTCTCTAATGACATCTTTGATGTATTCAATTTTTGTTCATGATTGATGATAGAAGCTTGCAGTTCATATAGGCTGAACTGACTCAAGCCTTTTCTCTCTTCTAGAGTCACAACAAAGGTATCAAACTTAGGAGGACGACTCATAAGTACCTTCTCAATAACTTTTTTGTCTTCTATGGTTTCACCATGAGGCTTAATCTGATTTATTAGTCCAATGACATGGGTGTAGAATGAATCTACTGTGTCTGAGTCTTTCATTGACATGGTTTCAAAACATCTTCTAAGAATCTACAGTTTTTCAGTCTTTACCTTGTCCATACCCTAACAAGAGGTTTGTAATATTTCCCATTCTTCCTTGGCTTTCTTTGATGATTAAAATCTTGGAAGTATGCTCTCATGCATTGCTTGACGGATGTAAAACAATGTATTTCCGTCCTTCTTTCTTTGATATTTCAAGACATCTTTCTCAGCTTATGTGAGGGAATTTTATTTTGCTTGATCTATTGGTTCTACATAGCCATTCTTGACTATTTCCCATACATATTGACCTTGAAACATAGCCTTCATGGTCAAGGACCAGATCTCATAATTCTTGCCTATAAAAGTGGGAGGTTGCAGGTTTGAGGTAAAAGCCATATTTCACTTTTCAACAGAGTTTATTCTCTGGCAAACTTGTTTTGATAGAACTTGCTCTGATACCAAATCTTTTGATCGACTACATTGGGTCGATGGTGTGTGTAGTCAACTCTGTGTAACACAATTTGAAATACTGCGCACCAAACAGACTATGTGAAAGAGTTCTTAAGACCACTGCACAGTACACATACTGCTCAGTTTGTTGGGCACTGTGAATACACACAGTTAATGAAATGATTTATGAATGCAGAATAACACAGTGTTATGCTTATCATATGAACTCAGAAATAAAACATAAACTTTCCCAATACACAAAAACTTGATATTAATTAACTTCGGTGATGTGAGCAAATACAAAATACAATGACAAAGATGAGCTTCAACTCCAATGACTTCTTATGTCAACTCTTCATTTGTTGTTGGTTCTCTCTACCTCTCTTCTTCTTCTTTACGAATCAACTCCTTCTCTTCAACATCATAGACTAACTAAGAAACCCGGACTTATATAGACACTGACTAAGACTTCCTACATAAGCTAAGACCAACTCAATATTTAAATATTGTCATTAACTCGAATGACTCTTCAACCACTTACCAGAGCTTGAGAAGATATAAATCGGCTCCATTTATAACTTCCTCCTTACCGACTGAATTTTGAGTAAATGTGCGACTTTACACTTACAGACTGTTTGATTGACATTTCAACTGACTGACAAGTTGACTAATAGATAGATCGATGGAGACGTAAATATCTCACCAACTTGTAATTACAATTTCCAACAATCATAACAAATATATCAATCAACAACTAATATATTCATTTATCAATTATTAATTTGAAATTTAAAATAAATTATTTTAAACACCTTCAAACTTCATACTAACTTTACCCCAGTTTTTAACATGTTACATTTCAATTTTAAAATAAGGTACAAGAGAGTTCCCTCCAAACATTACACCATTTTACACTTTAATTCAAAAATAGGGGAAGACGCATATACCCATTCCGTATTCCTAAATTTAGAGTATACACTGATTTAAATTTAGAATATATAGTCACTTAGTTTTCTCCAGTATATGATTTAAATTTAGAGTATATAGTCACTTAGTTTTCTCTTTGAGTATAATTGATTTAAATTCAGAGTATAGACATGGATTTAAATTTAGAGTTTATAGTCACTTAGTTTTTTCTTTCTCTTTAAAAAAGATGTTTGAGGTTTTTTTTGTTTAAATGGTTGGAAAGTTCAAGGGTGTTGTCTAAACATTTGATCTTTTGAACTTTTTCATCGGAACTAGTCAAAACAAATCTGGGGGAAATGACGATTTTTTATTGTTTAAATTATATTTTTGAATGCATACATGGATTCAACTACCTGAAAATCCTCAGGACACTCAAATTATACCACTGAACTCTAGAATTCCAAAATTTGTTTACCGGATTTCAGTAAAAATTAAAAACTCCTAAAATCCCAACTCCTTACCAGGGTAGACATACTTAAAAATATAACTCCCTCACAAATGTCCCTATAAACATCTCACCCTTTATTAAATTATAAGTTATCTACTAAATATTAACGTATGGAATGTTTACACTAATTTAAAGCTTATAAGTGTTATATGCGAGCTAAATTAATTTTAAACATCAAGGGCTCATATTCTCAAAGCTGTAAGTTTTAATTTATATGTTGTTAAGTATCTAGTTATTTAATTTTCTTTTAATCCTGGGTTTTGCGGAGGTAAACCGGTGTCAGAAAGGCCTCTACCTCGGGTATCCCTACGATTTATGTTCTGGGGTTTAAGAGCTATTATTTGATCGTTTCATCCACATACCTCACCAAATCATTACAACTAGAACAAATCATTTCAAGGACCGATAAGTATTATTTTCCTTGTGGCATCTGTTGTTGTCGAAAAATGTTACAGATTTAACTTCTCTGTCAGAAAATAATAGTTACATTGGAATTGTCGAATATGCCAACGAATTTCCTAGATTTAGTAGATATGAGCAGATTTAGTGGAGCCTTTTTTGTGGTAGTTTGTTCAACAAAATCTTCCAATTTGGTATGAACTTACAAGTTTAGAATTAGTTATGTAACTAATCTAATTCTGTTCATTATTGATGTAAGCACGTAGAGGCATAAAGGGGAATAGAGGAAATGGTGTAATCAGAGGTGTGTGAGATGAGTGTGAACCTGCTGTAATCTCCTTGATCTCAATAATAAGACAACCGATACCTATGCTTGGTGGACGTAGCCCAATGTTTTGGTGAACCACGTAAATTGTTGTGTTTCTTGTGTGCATTCTTATTGATTGTCTTATGTGATATTTGTGTTTCCGCATTTGCAAATACAACAAGTGGTATCAGAGTGGGTTTGAGGAGAAGGAAGTAGAGGGTGTGTCAATCTCCAAATTTTCACAGGTCTCTCCTCTAGAAGGTTGTGGCGGCCACTGGTGCACACTTCACACACGAGTAAGATTTCTGAATTTCCGCAGCTTGGATGCGTCGGAAGGTGCGAAGACTTTTTGAAATTTCCGCACCATGGATGTATTGGGAGGAGTGACGGATCCACAGTTAATTTTTTCATTTATGCATCCCAGCCACACGGGAGGTGTGGCGGCTCCCAAATGTACGCAAACTACTCACTTGGGAGGTGCGACGGTTTTTTCAAACAAATTTTTTTATGAAGCATATTTTTTGGAGTGAAGAATATTCGTGTATGGTAATTTTTTTTTTTTGAAAAAGGTTTATGTAAGTTTGACTTTAAAACTTTGACGTGAGGTGGAGGAGTTAAAATAATTGTGAATATTTTATTAATTTTTTTTTTTTAAAAGGTGAATTATAATTTTTTCCTTTTTAATAAAAGGAGAGGAAAAAAGAAAGGTTAGTAAAATGATTTTCTATTAAATCTTTTATTAAACCTTGTTAAGATTAAACAATTATTTTTCCACATCATTTTTCAAAGCGCCTTGGTTATTACAAGTAGCAGTGTTTGTTTGTATGTTTCCTCTAATGGCAAAGACGCAGAGTGCTATGTTCGAAATTGAGAAGTTCAATGGCAAGAACAATTTCGAGATCTGGAAGTTTAAGATGCACGATCTTCTCGTGCAACAAGGCATGGTGAATGCGCTTTTGGGAAAAGCAAAGCAACCCGTGTCCATAACAGACGAAGAATGGGATGAGATGGATGCGAGAGCACTGAGTGTCATATGCCCGTGTTTGGCCAACGATGTACTCGTCAACATTGTTACAAAGAAGATAGCAGTTGGTTTGTGGTCAAAGCTGGAAATCCTGTACATGACGAAATCCTTGACAAACACGATCTTCCTGAAAAGGCAATTGTACAGTTTGTGTATGAAGCTACGAAAATAGTTGATCATCTAAATATTATTAATACTCTCTTAGTTCAGTTGACTAGCATGGGAGTGAAATTTGAATCTAAAGATAAGGCGATTACATTATTATGTTCTTTGCCCGCATCATGGGATCACTTTGTTACCTCTATTAGTTTCAGGTCAATAGAAAGTATTGAGTTTGATGATACTGTTGGAGCTTTACTTTCTAAGGAAACAAGGAAGAAATCCAATCTAGAAACCTCTACATCTGAGGCAATGGTGATCAGAGGCAGACCTAAAGAAAGAGGACACGGTCAGAGGGATTTCTCTCGGTCAAAGTCGAAGGGTAGAAAGAACAAACTTAAGTGTTGGTTTTGTGAAAAATTTGGACACCTGAATAAGGACTGTTGGAAGCGACAGCAAGCCTCGAAAGAAGACCCTCCAAAAGAGACGAAGGAAGAAAACACAACTAAAACAGGTTCAACAACAGGGTCATGTGTGGTTGATGAAGTTTTATCAATTAGTATTGGTTCATGTCATGATCAACAATTTCTATTAGATTCCGGTGCTTCAAACCATATGTGCTTTCATAGACATTGGTTTATTACTTACCAGTCGATAAATGATGGAGTAGTTTACATGGGAAGTTATATTTCATCTAAAGTTGTGGGAAATGGTAGCATTCGAATTAAGATGTTTGATGTAACTGTTAAAATACTAATTGATGTAAGACATGTAACTGAGCTTAGAAAGAACCTAATCTCTTTGGGAGTCTTAGACACAAGAGGTTACGAGACTATTGTTCAAGGTGGAGTTATGAAGGTCTATAAAGAAATTCTATTGGTTATGAAAGCAAAGAAGGTTGGTAACCTGTTTCTGTTAGAAGGGAGGACTGAATCAGATCATGCGATAGCGGTATATGATAACAACAATGATTATGTTCGACTATGGCATCAACGGTTTGGTAATATGAGAGAAAAAGGATTAAAGGTATTAACTGATCGCAAGTTACTTCCTAGTCTAAAGTCTTTAAAGTTAGATTTTTGCAAGCACTGTATTTATGGAAAACAGAATAGGCAGAGATTTAAAACTGAAAGACACACCAGTGAAGGAATCCTTGATTATATCCATTATAATGTTTAGGGACCATCCCCTACTATTTCATAGGGAGGATCATCATATTTTGTAACTTTTATAGATGATTTCTCTAGGAAGGTGTGGATCTATATGTTAAAGAGTAAGGCTGATGTATTTACATTTTTCAAGCAGTTTAGAGCTTTAGTGGAAAAGAGCACTGGTAGATTCATTAAATGTTTAAGAACTGATTATGGTGGTGAATTTACGTCAATGGAGATTGAGAATTATTGCAAGGAATTTGGGATCGATAGGCATAAAACCACTGCCTATACTCCTCAGCAAAACAGAGTTGTTGAATGCATGAACATGACTCTTCTGGAGAGAGCAAGAAGTATGTTGAGTAAT
The DNA here is from genome assembly GCA_010110895.2 of Picea sitchensis. NCBI lineage: Eukaryota > Viridiplantae > Streptophyta > Pinopsida > Pinales > Pinaceae > Picea > Picea sitchensis. Next base: position 44,982 of record SNQJ01S0014875.1, read on the forward strand.
GCCAAATTGCAGCAGGAACTGTGGGTAGAAGATGTATCTACAACTTGTTATCTGGTGAATCAATCACCATCAACAACAATAGAATGCAAAATTCCTGAGGAGGTATGGACAAGTCACCCTTGTAATTATTCTAATCTTAAAGTTTTTTATTGTAATGCCTATGCTCTAATTTTGAAACATCGGCGTTCTAAATTAGATCCAAAATAAAAAAAGACTTATCTTTGTTGGATATGGTGATGGTATTAAGGGGTATAGGTTGTGGGATCCTACTTCCCACAACATCACTATTAACATAGATGTAATATTTGATGAATCATCTCTCATCAAATCAAATGTACATGTTCAAATCAAACAAGAAGAAGCACCAAAGTATCAACAAATTCAGTTTGAAAGTAATGAAGGTGAACATGAACAAGTTTCAAAAGATGTTCATGAAGAGTCTCTTGTAGCAGAGGAAGACATGGTTGATCATGACAGTCAATAGATTGTGGATGAGCCACAAACTTCCCGAAGGAGGTATACATGGGTTAGAAATCCTCTAAGAACGTATGATGATTTTGTTTCATCAGTTTCCTTATGTACTAATAATGATGAACCTTCGTGCTATCAATAATCTGTGAAGGGTTCGAATAGTTATAAATGGAAAGACGCGATGAAGGATGAAATGAAGGCATTAGAGAGGAATGCCACATGGGACCTGGTAGAACTTCCAAGAGACAGAAAAACTGTAGGTTGCAAGTGGGTCTACAAGATGAAGAAGGGTGTTGATGATAAGGTGGAAAGGTACAAAGCAAGACCGGTTGCGAAAGGATATTCTTAGAAAGAAGGTATTGACTTTCTTGAGATTTTTTCACCATTTGTAAAGACTATTTCAATTCGNNNTGTGTTAGCATTAGTTGCATTGCTTGATTTGGAGTTGGAGCAACTAGATGTTAAAACTGCTTTCTTACATGGAGATTTGGGTGAGGAAATTTACATGAAACAACTGGAAGGGTTCATTCAAAATCACAGCAAGAAATTTGTTTGCAGGCTCAAGAAATCATTGTATGGTCTGAGGCAGTCACCCAGACAATGGTACAAGAAATTTGACTCTTTCATGGTGAGTCAAAATTATACAAGGAGTGAGTATGATCATTGTGTCTACTTTAAGAAATTGAATAATGGCATATTCATTATCTTAGTATTGTATGTTGATGATATGCTTTTATCAAGAAAAAGAATAACTGAGATCAACAAGTTAAAGGCTCAGATGGCTAGGACGTTTGATATGGAAGATCTAGGAGAAACAAGGAAACTTTTGGGCATGGAGATATTCAAAGACATGAGGAATGGTAAGCTTTGGTTGTCACAACAGAAGTATGTTGAGAAGATACTTTTGAGGTTTGGTATGAACGATGTGAAAACAGTTTCAGTCCCTTTGGCTTCTCAATTTAATATTTCTTCAAGTTTATGTCCTAGTACAAAAGAAGAAAGGAATATATGTTTTGAATACCATATGCTAATGCAGTATGAATTTTAATGTATGCGATGGTTAGTACACGGTCAAATATTTCACATGCAATTGGGGTTGTCAGCAGGTATATGGAAAATCTAGGTAAAGGGCATTGGGTAGCAGTGAAATGGGTGCTTCGGTATCTGAGGGGCACAAGTGATTACTGTATCACCTATAACAGTGGTTGTGAATCAGTCTGCAGATATGTTGATTCTGATTTTCCAGGTGATCTGGACAAGAGAAGGTCGACTTCAAGGTATGTCTTTACTCTTGCAGGTGGAGCTATTAGTTGGATGTCAAAGCTACAGAACATTGTTTCTTTATCCACTACAGAAGGAAAATATGTAACTGCTTCACATGCTTGCAAAGAGACAGTTTGGTTGAAAGGTTTGTTTGGTGAGTTTGGAAGGATGCAGGACAAAGTAAAGTTACTTTGTGATAGTTAAAGTGCTATTCACTTGGCTGAGAATCGAGCCTATCACAGTAAAACAAAACATATACTTATCAAGTACCATTTTGTAAGATAGGTCATTGATGAAGGTGGAGTCTCTCTTGAGAAAGTGCATACAAAAGAAAACTGCACACACATGTTCACAAAACCAGTACTGTTAGAGAAGCTACGATGGTGCTTGGCTTCTCTTGGCTTGTAGAAAAGGTGATGAACAAAAGGAGGGGCAAGGTATCAGGTTAATTGTTGTCAAAGTGGACATTGTTGAATATGCCAATGAATTTCCCGGATTTAGTAGATATGAGCATATTTAGTGGAGCCTTTTTTGTGGTAGTTTGTTCAACCAAATCTGTCATTATTGATCTAAGCTGGTAGAAGCATAAAGGGGATTAGAGGAAATGGTGTAATTAGAGGTGTGTGAGATGAGTGTGAACCTGTTGTAATCTCCTTGCTTTGAATAATAAGACAACCGATACCTATGCTTGGTGGACTTGACATAGCCCAACTTACGGGTGAACCATGTAAATTGCTGTATTTCTTGTGTGCATTCTTATTGACTGTCTTATGTGATATTTGTGTTTCCACATTTGCAAATACAACAGGAATTTATGTTTTGTAAATTTTGGCTGCATTGTTTCCGTGTTTAATCTTCGTATGCAAGTGTTAAAATTCTATAGCGAAATTGTTAGTAATCGTTATATCTCAGTATCGAATTCCGTAATGCCTGAATACCCCCTCATGTGCAAAACTAGAGGCCATTAAAGAAAATGGAGTAGATTGAAATTGCCATGCATACCTGATCCTCCTCTTTGCTTTCCAGGATCCTTCCACATGGTCAGAAAATATTTTCGATGGGGTGTTTAGTTTGATGTGTTGAGTATTGAATTACAAAGTCGCCATCTTTGATTGTTCAAAGCTGTTTACTTTAATTTGCGAATTTTGTTAGGGTTTGGATAGATGCAGGGGAAGAAACAAAGAGTAAGAAGCAACATCATTTCCTTGTCTCGTCTTTTTGGATGTTTTAATGGAGAAACTTCATAGACAGATACGCTTACGAGAACCATTTACTTTCAGGTTTGATTCGTCTTCAAAAAGATTTATTCCATGATCAATCATGTCAATAAGAATATTCGCCGTTTTATGATGTGGACCAGGCGGCCTGAATCCTAAGTCCTCTGACTGGAATAAAACTTCGTTTTCGAGCTTGAGAAGAAATAAACTACCCTCCCACCTTGGCTGCCATGTGAGTAAGGTTCAAGATAGCTGCAATGGGAACATGCACCGGAAAACGGAATATTCCTTGCGTTTGATTACGTTAAAGTTCTCGATCGACAAATCATCAAGATATTTCTGAATCGAGCTGAATCGACCTTCCCAAGGAACTATAGGAGAAAGACAACTCAAATCAAGATATTTCTGCTGAATTGAATCTCCGATATATATAATATTTCGAGCAAATGTTGTTGGGTCCATGTACCCACGAAGATATCATCCACATAGCAAAGAATCAAATAAATAACGCACAATCATACAATAAAGACACATGTTTAAGTGGTAAAACCCTTAGGGTGAGGGAAACATTCACTAGACAATGGCAACTCATCTTATTGCATTTAAACAACCTCTTTTTCAGTTATATAAAACTGATAACATTAAATGTTGTCACTTTCTTTTGTTAATTAGTTTTAACTAAATCTAGCAATAGAATATTGTTAAAACAATCATGAACCACTTTAATCTAAATTGGTTAATTGGTTGTCACATTCCAACAATCTCCACTTTGAAAATCAATTTAACTCATGCCATACCATTGTCCATTCATCACCTTCTCACAAGCTAAAAATAGGTGACCTTAGTGCTTCAAAACAGAAGCACCCATTTCACTGCTCCACTTGGATTTTTCATGTGACCACAAAACCAACTACATGTGAAATATCGGATCCTCTCATCACATTCATCAATCTTTCTACTAGCATACCATACACGAGACATATAACCCTTTTCTTCTTCATTAATTAGACACAAACCTGAAGAAATCTTATAATGGAAAGCCAAAAAAGATTTTACGGGTTTCACATTATTCATACATTCCTGAGTATCATACCATGTACTCTAGTTGTGATAACCCAAAACTTACAATCAATCCCGTCTTTGTGTATTTCCATGCCCAAGATTGGTTTGTTGCTCCCAGATCCTTCATCTCTAAAGTCCAAGTCGTTGAGCCAACATGTTGATCTTAACCATGACACTGCTTGCTACAAGCATATCATCAACAATCTAAACACCAAGTTAGTGAGTACCATAAACACAGTGGTTACATTCACTTATTGTAAAACTTGGTTCACCATGAAGGAATCAACTTCTTGTACTATTTTTCTGGATGCACATTCCAGGCCATACAATGAATTCTTGAGCTTGCAAACAAATCTTTTGTTGCCTTCCTGAACACCTTGAGTGCTCCACCTTGAATATAGCATTTGAAACCTTGACCAAATCTAGCCAAGACTGCTAAATGAGCCTTGACTGCTCATCTCTAGGCACCTTACAATGAAGTCTTCAATGCTCCACCTAGACATGAACATTCACTTGACTAAATCCGACCAAGTCAACGTTAATTGCTTAACTCCGAGCCCATTTACAATGGAGGTCATCAATCCTTTAAATAGGCTCCATTATATGTAATCCATGGACACCATACCATGGGAAACCAAAAAACATGGACCTAAAAATACCCACCCCCTATCACCTAGGCTCGGTAATATACAAGGGGTACACATGCCTAATGAGGTATTATAGTTGTATGCCCATTTACATGAAAAAATTACATTTTACAACTCCACAATAGTTTACAATTGTATATCTGAATATAAATGAAATGAAATACTAACCCAATTTCATTCTTTCCATCTTGCATATTCAAATACAAGTAATAAACATAATAACTTTGTCACAGTGAATTTATTGTCACCATTGTTTCCATTGCTCCTTTTACAAATGCTTCTCTTTCTCATTGCTTGACTATAATGCTCCACCGTGTGAAACCCTTGTTGATTAGAGGCACACCCAATTCAGGGGAACCCACTCAATCCACATCAATGCCAATGAGGTTCTCTGTAACACACCCAACCCCTGAGTGACTTTCCTAGGGATGGGGCATCAATTTTTTTTTCTTCTTAAGTGACCAAATCCTTCATTCAGGGTTTCTACCACACTTTGTTCATCCAAAGTTTTATAACCATGGTCTCCATGCTCAAACCCGAGCTCAGAACCGGTGGATATGCCTTTCTGATGTTCTTTGGGCGTTCATTGGTTGCGGACCATGTGGCATCCATGTGGATCTACCTTACAAGTGATATTTTCAAGTTCCTTCCTCCACCATCGAAGACGATCCATAGCCTGATCCCAAGACTGAAATTACTCTCTTTCTCCTATGGCATTTGTGGAGAAACTCGACGTTTGACGCTCTAACACTTCATGCCTCTTTACTATCTACACACGAGACCCCTGGAGTTCCGAACTTTCGATGTCTCATGAGCTCACCACATGGCTCCGACCTCCAGGCTATTTGGTCTCTCTCCTATACTACATCCTCGATCCTCCAGAGTCCGAAGTCTCGAACTCTCAGAGTCTCAGTCACTTCACCAACCACGTTGGCTAGGAAGACACATATTAGGAACTGACACGTAGGAGGGGTCAGGGTGACACGTGTTATGTTCCCATGGGCCTATAGGGTAGGTGATACACACGAATCTGAGTGACACATGGTACATCAAGTTGGGGTGCACGTCACCCTGGGTGGCGTCACTGTACCTCGTCATCCCAGACTGATAGGCTTCTACATTCCTTAGATCTCACAGTTGAGATCCAGTCACATAGACCTATAGATCTATGGCTCTGGTTACCTTGAGGATTTTACATTTGGGAGTATTGTTATGAAAACTCCTCTTACCTCTTGAAGAATCCAATATCCAAATTAAAGGGGCTAGCGCCACGCATCCCCAGATATATCGAAAACTAGGAGAGGCTCTGAAGGATCCCTTGATCTACAGTTTTGGGTCCTTCATTGCTCTGGCCTTCAGGGTTTTGGATCCCGGTTTAGTTGGAGAGATAGGTTCACCCGACCACCTGGGGAACCATTTATCGCCGATCAATCTTACGGGAAACCGAGTCTCCCTCTTACCTTCGGCTCGTATAAGGTTGGTAAGGTCAATCATACTCTGAAGTCCTGGACTTTCGGAGCTCCAAAGTGAAGGGGACATAACTTCCTTAGTCTTATCCCAAGGTTCCTGGGTATTGGTCCTCTGGGTTCTTTCGAACGGATCTCATCCACTTGTCTTCCAAATGAAGGGACCTCCCCTTTTAAGGATTCAACTTCACTATCCTTCTTGATATTTTACCATGAAATGGTTAAGTAACTTGGGTCTGGAATTTCAATCGCACGACAAGCTGTCTCGAAGAGGCATCCTCTTCAGATGGACAGGCTCAGTTCGTCACAATATCTCTCATTTTGACCATCTTACAAGCTCATGTTTTAGGAACCCTCAGGAGATAAGATGGGCATACAAACTATTGGTCGAAAGTGTAATTTTACAAGGAGAAGGAGGTATATACATATAGTAACCATTCCACACAGAAAACATTTATAAATACACATATGTATAAATCCAAGCATTAATCCATTGTTCCAGTTCAACACATAAAATAGGGAAAGTACTTATCATAACCAGACAACATGAAACGACTGCTAAAAGGGGTGCTTGTTTCCACCCACCCATAGGCTCAGTCACTCCAAATGAATTTACCACTAGCCACCCCCAAGCTAGACCATGATGCTCTGCAACATAATCCTTTCTTCCGGCTCAGCAATAGTAGGGATAGAGGTTACTCTCCTCCTCCCGCAGGATCTTGGAAATGGTTTACACAATACCACGCAAGGAAGACTAGCCCCGTTTATCAGCTTGTATCACAAGCCCTCTAGCCATCTCCTTGCGACCATAACACTTATTTTCCAGTGCTTCCTTGAACCCGAGAGCTTCACCTCTCGTCTTTGTACTCTTTGTTAGTCTTCCTCTACCCACCACACCTTCCTTTCTTTCCTCTTTCAACAAGGCTGCATGTGGCTTGAATTCCCATCTCGTGGTCAGGTCTGGAAGCCTTACAGATGGGTTCTCTGCCCCATCCCCTCATTAACTCTTGAGGATGTCTTCCCACCTACCAGCGTGACTGTAATTCATTTATGGGTCAGAGGATTGTTCTGGTCCCGAGGAATTAAATCCAGTAAGGTATTGGTTTGGTGAAGGTTAACGCAACCATTCCTGGTCCCCTTCACCACCTCTTTTCATAGCATTCATGGTATTTCTTAGTACACCCCGCTTCCAACAGGCATGCAACACTTATCCATGTTTCTATTAAATAACATAATTTACATTCATTGACCTTTTATACAAAGGTCCATCAAATAAAAAATTCACACATATTAAGTTTTCCATGGTCTCTTGTCCATTATAGTTATATTTACAAACTAGGGAAAACAGGGTGTTACATTCTCCCTCACAGCTTCTACATGTCCTCCAACATACACTATGGATGTGACATATAGGCACCACACTGGATACAAGCATGGCCTTTCTATATCCAGGTCGTTAATTCCCATGTAGTCCAGCTCATGTTGTCGCGCTGATGACTTCACCTAGTCCAAGGTTGTGTCCTAGACATCATCGCCATGTTGCTCACCATTGGGTCTTATAAGACTCTCTTCCTTAATGTCTAGTTTTTACACCTTACAACCTGATAACCATCGATTTGCTAACGAAATAGTGGGAGAAACCTAAAGCCTTTTAGACATATGCATATCAAACATATAAATTAAATTATCTGTCTACCCCTTTTTTTAACAACTCATGCAAAAAAAATAAAAAGTTGCAAAGTTCATACCATATGGCTTTAATACGCCATCCAATATTTGGATCAACCCTCGATCAAAGATTTTTCTCTCGGCCTCTACAACTGGAATAAAAAATGGGTGTCCTTGGAAAATCTCAAGCTACCAATAGGTTCTTCAACAAACCCACACGATCTAGAAATTTATGGTGAATCGTGCCCGACATCCATTGTCTACACTTCACAGATTCTTCAACAAGCGATCATTAACACTGGTAAGAGCACCCACTTCATCAAAGAACATGGGTCTCTTCTCCTCTGCATGGGAAATCTTTGAATGTTCTCCATTTACGTATGAAAAACAAGTCTGCAGAATCGTCTTCATTGTCCAAGTCGATTCCATCACATGGATCTCAACGTCATAACTATGCATAACGATTCCTTTGCAAATCTGATCTTGGCTCATGGATTTATGAACAGACGAATCTCAGCTCCTTCCAACATCACGTGGCCTCTTCCAATAGAATATCTCAAATTTTCTTTGCAGACCCTAGGACGATACGACTTCACAGTAAAAAAATATACATATGCCCACATAATATTCCAGGACTGCATAATATTCCAAATTTGGCACCTTATCTTTAGGTGTCTCTTCCATATGAGCTGCAAATAATTGACACCATTTTCTGTAACATTTCTTTAGCTGCAATGCTGAAATTTTTCTAATGGTTACTGCCCTGGGGATTCCCTGCACTTTCCTTTGGTTCCCATCATCATCCAAGCAATTAAATGCCTTTCTATGAAAGTCTAGGATAGCATGATGTTGGTCCAACCAATCCATCCCAATTAGACAGTCATAGGTACCTAAAGGAAAGATGTTCAAATTTTCTCTAGTGTTAAGTCCATTCATGTCCATAAGACATGACTTAACCATCTCACTAACTTTTCTTTTCGATCCGGTATCCAGTTACACCAACCAAGATTTTCCATGATTGCCTCTTAGAAAATGCAAATTTTCCACCATATTAGGATCTATATAACTATGACTAGCTCTTGAATTAATTAAAATAACAATGGTTTGGTTGTTGATCATACCTTCCACTTCAATCATATGTGACTGATACTTTGCTTGCTTGTTGTCTAGGGTTGCACAAATCCTTGGTACATTCCTGCCCATGTCCTCCACTATTTGATCTTGCAGTACATTGTGAACAATTCTCACTTTTTCACCTCTCTGAGGACAATATATGAACATATGATCCCCTTTACAACCCCAACATTGAATAGGTGGTTACCTTGGACTTTGATCCCCTATCTCAATCATCCTGGGTTCTCTAGAAGTTGGATGTCCCTGAGGATTATTTATGAAGAATGGTGGCTTAATTCCCTTCTTCCTCTGATCCATCTTGAATTTCTTTTTGTCTTCCCAAGTTTTTTGGAAAGTTGGCCTTGCTTTTTGTTGATCATATAGGAATTTAGCTCATCTTATGGTCTCCTCCAATGTCTTTGGATCATCATACTATATTTTGTCACTGATGAATGATGAAAATCCACTCAAATACCTTTGAATTTTAATTGTCTCATCCTTGATGAAAGAGACATACTTCAGTAGTTCTAAAAACCCCATTTCATATTCATCAATGGTCATACTCCCAAGCTTGAGTTCAAATAACTCTTTCATTTTCTTGTCGTGATATCTATTAGTCAAGTATTTATTCTCAAAATTCTTCTTGAATCCCCCCCAAGTAACACTTTTCTCTTTAATGTGTTGCACCTGCACAAGTTAATCCCACCATAGGGATGCATTTCCTTTGAGTTGATAGATATAAATTCTACCTTCTGCATGAGAAAAATAATTATGCAATTTAAACTACTTTCTCATGCCCAACAACCATGTCTCTGCATCTTCATCCTTCATGTGTTCACCATCAAATGTAGGTGGCTTTATTTTGTTCATTTCTCCTTGTAGCTCATCCACCCCAGACCCCTTACGCTTCTTGACAGGGGATGGAATTGAGTTTCTATGTGATCTCTTATTGGAATGCCTCGGGGAGTGGTGGTGATGTCTTCTAACACTCCTTGCTCTTCTTTTCTCATCAGGAGGCCTGTGAATCCCATATTTTCTTGAGCCACTCTCCCTATCCAATTTATTTTATATTATGTTCAAGCTCTGCATTAACTTCATGTTGAAGTCATCTTGTTGCTCCTTGGCTCTCATAAGCCTTTCATTATCAGCTTTATAGATTTAGACATCCTTCTGCAAATTTTTAATGGTCTCTACCATATTCATATTTTCATCCCTTCCTTCTCCATGTCCATTGGTGATCCAGGTGGATATTGGTGGCCACCCACCTTTTCCCACTAGCTCAAAACAGTTTTCTGGCAAATTTGGCAATTTACTATTTTTAGCAGTTTTTAACTTTTGGGTCCATTTTGAGGGCCCAAATGAAGGTTTTTCAACATCGAGGTTTTCAATGATATCCAAAGGCATGATTGATCTCCAAAAATGAATTTCCTCGACGATACCTTTCAAACAAGCTATCATATTCCTAAAACGGAGATCGTATGAAAAAGTTACGACCCCAAGAAGTTGATGTACTAACTTACCCAAATGGGGCCCACATGAATTTTGGCGCTTCATCTCCTAGGGTTAGGTTTTTGGATGTCTAGGACTTTTGAAATTCCTGTTTATTGTAAAAAGGCCTTCAGAGCCTCACTATAATCATCTTCTTGCGAATGTGAGTAGCCGTCACATCTCTTCTCAGAGATAAGTTGCCACCATTCTATCGAGTCTTTCACTCTGTATTTTACAGTCTTTGTACATTTATTTCATTAATATAAATCATGTATTACTGTATATCTGTGTTTATGGTTGCATCTCTGATATATTTCTGTTATATTATTGAATATCTGTAGTATCGTTGTGCATTTCTTTATTATATCTCCAATCTCATTTCGTGCCAAAAATAATCTGGATCAATTGGAGTTTGTTCCTTCAATCCCCAAATGGACATCCATCCCTCTAATCTTATCCTCCTGACTGTAAGTCCCATGTGTATCTTCCATTAATATAGACTCTATGTTGATCTTTATATGATCTAGTTGTTGTTAACTCTACAAAATGAGCAGCCAACAAAACTTTGTTAGGCTAACTGTTTCAACAATTTCATGAAAATATGAATCATTCTGGTTCAATAATATATATCAGAATTATTTCTTCCTATTTCTTGGAAAATTGAATTCCTAGATCAATTTTCTATGTAGATATTTATATTCCACTTTTCAACACCTTTCCAACGCCTTCTCCTATGCTCAATTCTGAGTCTTGAGCAGAAAGTTATGGTTATTAGAAATTTTCCCATTCATTTTTCTGTTCATTTTTCAACTTGGTGCAACTTTGCATTGCAATTATGCAATTTTGTACCTACTCCATTGGAGTTTTCATAGGATCTAAATTGGGTTTCTTCATATACATATTATGGAGACTTTGTCCAAGTGTCACATTTTTCTGGGTTATGGGCTGCTAGTTACAGCCTACTGAAGTTCTAGGTCAATTCTTGTTTTTGGTATGGAATGCTACAGGTGCCTTCTTTGCCATATTAAAAAATTTAACATTCCCAAAAATTTAATTCAGCTATGAGAATTTATTATATAGTTCAATAGGTTTCCATTGACAACTCATTCACCTCAATATGATTCCAGAGCATAAAGTTATGTCTCTTTTATGTTAGATGGGTCTTAAAATTTACCCTCCATTGTTCATGATGTAACTTTCTCATAAAAGCTTTGTTTGTCGACTGGTTTACACCATTAGAAATCTTTCTCTGGGATCTTTTATTTGAGCTGTAGAGACATAGTGTGCCTTTGAAATTTTTGTTCTCGTGGTTTTTGAGTAGCTAAAAACGTTGTTAAGGGCCTAAAAAACGTGCTGCAAAAAGATGACGTTCAAACAATATAAAATGTCACATAAATTCGTTGGTTTTCCATTATTGTTCATCATCCAAATGACTTTGTGTGCACAAATTTCAACTTGTACACCCATATTAGCATGCGCAGCAACACCATAAGGTAAATTTTTCTCTGCACACCTTTAATCACTATGCATCACTTCTCTATCGGGCCAATAACTGACGTGCACTACTTTTGTGTCGCATGCCAATATCCACCGCGCGTAGTTTTGATTCTTGCACTATTACCTGTTGCACGCAATTTTTGTATCGCACATTGATATTCTGCGTGAATTTTACTCTATGCATTGCACCATGCCAAAGTTTAGTACAGACCTATCGTGCACTAATTCTTTGCACACACCATTAATTAAACTGTCGCGCGACCACATATACTCATATTGTGCGCGCAACAACCAAAGCCCTCTACGCTCTGCCAATATTGCTCACACCTCACGCACCACTATTATATGTGTGCACAGTTCGTGCACTTTATTATGCGTATTCACACCGCGTAGTGGTAAATTTAGTGCGTGGACCCGCACAACAACATTTTTCTGTGCGGTGCCAAAATTTTGTTCGCGCACCCGCACACTAACTTTTTTTTGCGTAGTGCAAAAATTTAGTGTGCGCACCCACATACCAACATTTTTCTGCGTGGTGCCAATATTTAGTGTGCGCACCCGCACACCAACATTTTTTCGCACGATGCAAAAATTTAGTGTGCGCACCCGCACACCAACATTTTTCCACATGGTGGAAAAATTTTGTGCGTGCACCCGCACACCAACATTTTTCCGCGCGGTGCCAAAAATTTTTGCATGCACCCGCACACTAAATTTTTTTCCGTGGGGCACCAAAGTTTTTACATATCACATTTTTCTACTGTTCATCATGCATTTTTAGTGCGCCTAGTTACGCACATTCATTTTTATGCGCATTAATTCCTCGTGAATTCCACTACATAAATTGGGGCTTTTGCTTAATTTTTTCTCAATTTCTACATAGATATTCTACAATTATGAAATTTGTTCAATTTCACCTCGATAACAACAATTCAACCTATGCAAAAACAAACCGTTGTGGGTTGAGATTTATGGGATGAATTTTTCCCAAAATCAAGTCACGAATTAAGAATTTAAATTACAAAACTCGCTCCATCTTTCATGGCTTCACTGTAAATTAAAATACGACCAATTCTAGGTCTGAATTTGTTAGAACATATATTAAATCAATAATATCTCACCACATGGCCAAATTTCTCAATTTTCCCATGAATTTACCAACCGAAATTGGGGTTTTTCCCAATTTCATGTCGTTGCTTCTAAACTTTACCATGGACGCTTTGTGACTTGAAATTTGGTCATTTCAAAATCAATCCCCTGTGAAATTTTTCTTCAACTCAACTTGTTCGGTCTATCCAGGCTCAGTGTTGAAAACTAAAGCTCTTATACCATATTGTAACGTTCTCGTCCACCCACGTCGGTCGATGATACACGAGAGAACGCTTTCATTCTCTCTGCGGAACATAGTGTAACATACCCAACATCCAACTGAGCTATGCCACATAAAAATTTCAAACTGCATGAAATTAAAACATATACACACAGAACTCTTGCAGAACATTAGATATAAAATGTAAACATACAAATACATTTCCGTAAATGCACGGATTCATACTAAGTAACAATAAACATATACATTCAACATATACAAGCAATACTCATAAATATAAAGACATTTATAACCACACATAAGATAAACCCATAAAAATACACACGTAAATAATAATGCAGCATGTAAATTTATTACACAGTTGACACTTATTTTGGTAAGAATATTATCGATTATGTGCAAACCTTCCATGAACCTCCCAGCCTTATACCACACTGATCATCATTCTCAGTAGTGGGTCACCCCTGAGCTAGGACTAAACTCCACCCGGGTAAAGCGATTCCTAACCAGGCTAATGGTTCATAGATAATAGGAAAGAATTTGTTACAGGTGCCAACTCAAATTAACAACATACAGTCTCTCATTCCCCACATTCCCATCCCACCCCAGGAAGTGTGCCCCTTCTCTACTCAACAATCCTTCAGCTGCCCCACTTCCTTTCCAGGCTTCAGCAACATGCCAAACATGAATTCTCAAATCCCTTTAGCTGCAGTTTCGAAACTTTAGGAAATCAATTCCCCAACAATTCTCTCACTCAGAGATAAATTTCTCACGGGCCTGACAATCCGTCTCTTAAGTCCAGCTCCCAAGCTATCTAGGTACACAAACAGGTATGGCTATGGATACAGGTTCTGATATAGTGATAGGAAGGTACAGAGGATAAATGACTGAGTGAGTGTATGCTCATTGAATGGTTGCATGGATGAGAAATGATGGAAGTAATTATGAAGGAAAATGAACTAAGTCCCAAAAATATGTATGCATGTCCCCAACTTGACACTTGTCATGTTGGGAGCTACTTTAGCCCACTTGTCCCCAACTTTAGAACTTAGGATAAAATAATTATCCATACTTTATACTTTAAGAAATATTAATATAATATTCTTTTTTGGCTTAAGCTACCTAGCTTAGCCCCTTTTCCTTAACTTTTGTCCCCCACCCTTTCCTTAACTAGTGGAGTTTAGTCCCCCATACTCTTTTATTGTGTTCGGTATGCACGCAACGATGTATTTTATATTAATTATGAGACATATACAAAAATAGGTGCACTGGCCTTTAACATCTAGGCTCTCTAGCCTAATTCAAAATATAATCCTCCTAGATTATAATAACTCACTCACCAACCTATAAAAAATGACATATACACAAAGGCTCCCTGGCCTCAAAATCACGTGCACTTAAGTTTGCCACGTGCAGTACCTGGATTGTGCAAACTTCATCATTTTATTGTGCAGTACATGTGCGCACTATGCCATGAAAAGTGCATACAAAAATGATATCAAGCATCTCACCAGCTTAAGTACATTTTCATTTACATTTACAATTGGGTTCGGCCTAGGGATATTACAGCAGTTGCTACTGCCTCAACCCTATACTCATTTGACAAATGTTTGGATGTCAACATATTGCACAGCATTTCCATGATGGTTATGTTCTTTCTTTCTGCAACACCATTTTGTTGTCGTGTGTATGGAACGATAAATTTCCTATAGATGCCATGAAATTTACAAAAGTTCTGAAATTATCTTGAAATGTGTTCTCCTCCTCTGTCATTTCTTCGACACTTGATGAAATAACCACTATCCTTCCGCAAGTGATTTAAGCTGTTAAAAACAACCCAATGCGTCAGATTTATTTTTAAAAAAATAAATCCATGTATTTCTTGAGAAATCATTAATGAATGTTATAAAATAAGTATCACCTCCTATAGACGGAGTTTGCATTGGTCCACAAATGTCTGAATGTACGATTTCTAGTGGAGATTTTTCTGTGTAAGACTTGCCAACTGGAAATGATTCTTTGTGATGCTTTCCAAATATGCAACCTTCACATATTCTTTCTGGTTTTTCAATCAATGGTAAGTCTTTTACTGTATCCTTTGTCTGTATTAGTTTTATAACTCCAAAGTTCAAATGTCCAAATCTGAAATTCCATAACCAGGAATCTCATGTATTTCATATTGGAATGTTTTCTTTATCTCTGCGCCATTTTCTCCTTTCTTGATAATGTGTGCACTATTTCCTTCATTAGAACTGTGCATACCATCTGTTGTAAATGCAGTGTCTAACTGCACACATTTTCCTTTATCAACAGTTTGCATTGTATTCTTCTTCTTGTTTGGCTTCAATGTCAATGGGAACATCTTGTTACTTGTCATCTGGATTTTTACAATAAGAAGATTGCTTGGGCCTTTATCCATGATTACCTAGTGATTATCTTCCATGTATATTATGTATCATTTTTTGTAACAGTTTTCATGTACGCATCATATTATGCTTCAAACCAGAAACATAATATGCATCAGACATAAAATTTTGTTCTCCTTGTGAGGTTAAAATGTTTATACTGCCTTTCCATAAGACAATGACTTGGATATATATTCCAAGTGTAACCTTGGTTTGGACTAACTCATCCAAACTAGAAAACAATTCTATGTTTCCTGTCATGTGGTTACTGTAGCCTGAATCTAAGTATCATATGTCACATGGAATTTCTTGAGAAACATTGCATTGAACTGGTAACATTATATTAGGCATTTCTACTGCATTAGGCACAACTACAGCGCGCACCATAAACATAGGGTGAGTTTGGTTATTTGCGCTATGAGACTGATCTTGACTTTGCTTGTTCTGATTGTATTTTTTTTTATGCACTCATATGTATTGTTTCCATACTTTTTACAGTAATGGCATTGTATCTTTGATTTGTCACTTCTTTGACAACTTCACTGGTTGGAACTTGGGTTTTGACCTCTTGCACCAGTATTTCCAGGATTGCTAGTACATCCACTTCTGTCATAACTTGTTCCTCTACCTCTAGAGTTATCTCTCCCCCTTTCTCTTCCACAGTGTATAAATGACTGCACAGAAAATTCATTCTCTAATGGCATCTTTGATGTATTCAATTTTTTTTCATGATTCATGATATAAGCTTGCAGTTCATATAGGCTGAAATGACTCAAACCTTTTCTCTCTTCTAGAGTCACAACAAGGGTATCAAACTTAGGAGTAAGACTCATAAGTACATTCTCAATAACTTTTTTGTCTTCTATGGTTTCACCAAGAGGCTTAATTTGATTTATTAGTCCAATGACATGAGTGTAGAATGAATCTATTGTGTCTGAGTATTTCATTGACATGGTTTCAAAACATCTTCTAAGAATCTATAGTTTTTTAGTCTTTACCTTGTCCATACCCTAATAAGAGGTTTGTAATATTTCCGATGCTTATTTAGCTTGCTTTGATGATTAAAATCTTGGAAGTATGCTCTCATGCATCGCTTGATGTATGTAAAACGATGTCTTTCCATCCTTCTTTCTTTGATATTTCAAGACATCTTTCTCAGCTTATGTGAGGGAATTTTATTTTGCTTGATCTACTGGTTCTACATATCCATTCACGACTATTTCCCATACATATTGACCTTGAAACAGAGCCTTCATGGTCAAGGACCACTTCTCATAATTCTTGCTTGTAAAAGTGGGAGGTTGCAGGATTGAGGTAAAAGCCATATTTCACTTTTCAATAGAGTTTATGCTCTGACAAACTTGTTCTGATAGAACTTTCTCTGATACCAAATCTTATGTTTGACTACGTTGGGTCGATGGTGCGCATAGTCAACTCTGTGTAACACAATTTGAAATAATGCGCACCAAACAGACTATGTGACAGAGTTCTTAGGACCACTAAGCAGTACACATACTGTTCAGTTTGTTGGGCACTGTGAATACACACACTTAATGAAATGATTTATGAATGCAGAATAACACAGTGTTATTCTTATCATATGAGCTCAGAAATAAAACATAAACTTTCCCAATACACAAAAACTTGATATTAATTAACTTCGGTGATGTGAGAAAATACAAAATACAATGACATAGATGAGCTTCGACTCCAATGACTTCTTATGTCAACTCTTCATTTGTTGTTGGTTCTCTCTACCTCTCTTCTTCTTCTCTACGCATCAACTCCTTCTCTTCAACATCATAGACTAACTAAGAAACTCAGACTTATATAGACACTGACTAAGACTTCTTACATAAGCAAAGACCGACTCAATATTTAAAGATTGTCATTAACTCGAATGACTCTTCAACCATTTACTAGAGCTCGAGAAGATATAAATCGACTCCATTTATAACTTCCTCCTTACCGACTGACTTTTGAGTAAATGTGGGACTTTACACTTACAGACTGTTTGATTGACATTTCAACTGACTGACAAGTTGACTAACATATAGATCGATGGAAATGTAAATATCTCACCAACTTGTAATTACAATTTCCAACAATCATAACAAATATATCAACCAACAACTAATATATTCATTTATCAATTATTAATTTGAAATTTAAAATAAATTATTTTAAACACCTTCAAACTTCATACTAACATTACCCCAGTTTTTAACATGTTACATTTCAATTTTAAAATAAGGTACAAGAGAGTTCCCTTCGAACATTACACCATTTTACACTTTAATTTAAAAATAGGGGAAGATGCATATACCCATTCCGTATTCCTAAATTTAGAGTATACATTGATTTAAATTTAGAATATATAGTCACTTAGTTTTCTCCAGTATATGATTTAAATTTAGAGTATATAGTCACTTAGTTTTCTCTTTGAGTATAATTGATTTAAATTCAGAGTATACACACTGATTTAAATTTAGAGTTTACAGTCACTTATTTTTAACTTTCTCTTTAAAAATGTTAAAGATGTTTGAGATTTTTTGTTTAAATGGTTGGAAAGTTCAAGGGTGTTGTCTAAACATTTGATCTTTTGAACTTTTTCATGAGAATCATGAAAAATAAATCTGGGTGAAATCACCATTTTTTATTGTTTAAATTATATTTTTGAATGCATATATGGATTCAACTACCTGAAAAATCCTCAGGACACTCAAATTATACCACTAAACTCTAGAATTCCAAAATTTGTTTACCGTATTTCAGTAAAAATTAAAAACTCCTAAAATCCAAACTCCTTAGAAGGGTAGACATACTTAAAAATATAACTCCCTCACAAATGTCCCTATAAACATCTCACCCTTTATTAAATTATAAGTTATCTACTAAATATTAACTTATGGAATGTTTACACTAATTTAAAGCTTATAAGTGTTATATGAGAGATAAATTAATTTTAAACATCAAGGGCTCATATTATTAAAGCTGTAAGTTTTAATTTATATGTTGTTAAGTATCTAGTTATTTAATTTTCTTTTAATCCTGGGTTTTGCGCGGGTAAACCTATGTCAGAAAGGTCGCTACCTTGGATATCCCTATGATTTATGTTCTAGGGTTTAAGAGCTATTATTTGTTCTTTTCATCCACATACCTCACCGAATCATTACAACTAGAACAAATCATTTCAAGGACCGATAAGTATTATTTTCCTTGTGGCATCTGTTGTCGTCGAAAAATGTTACAGATTTAACTTCTCTGTCATAAAATAATAGTTACATTGGAATTGTCGAATATGCCAACGAATTTTCTAGATTTAGTAGATATGAGCAAATTTAGTGGATTTTTGTGGTAGTTTGTTCAACTAAATCTTCCAATTTGGTATGAATGCACAAGTTTAAAATTAGTTATGTAACTAATCTAATTCTATTCATTATTGATGTAAGCACGTAGAGGCATAAAGGGGAATAGAGGAAATGGTGTAATCAGAGGTGTGTGAGATGAGTGTGAACCTGCTGTAATGTCCTTGATTTGAATAATAAGACAACCAATACCTATGCTTGGTGGACATAGCCCAACGTTTGGGTGACCCACATAAATTGTTGTGTTTCTTGTGTGCATTCTTATTGATTGTGTTATGTGATATTTATGTTTCCGCATTTGCAAATACAACAAATGATATCAGAGAGGGTTTGGGGAGAAGGCAGTAGAGGGTGTGTCAATATCCAAATTTTCTTCACAGGTCTCTCCTCTAGAAGGTTGTGGCGGCCACTGGTGCACACTTCAAGCACGAGTAAGATTTCTGAATTTCTGCAGCCTGGATGTGTCGGAAGGTGCAGAGACTTTTCGAAATCTCCGCACCCTGGATGCGTTGGGCAGTGTGACGGATCCACAGTTAATTTTTTCATTTCCGCATCCCATCCACACGGGAGGTGTGGCGGCTCCGAAATGTACGCAAACTACTCACTTGGGAGGTGCGACGGTTTTTTCAAACAATTTTTTTTATGAAGCGTATCTTTTGGAGTGAAGAATATTCGTGTATGGTAATTTTTTTTTTTTGAAAAAGGTTGATGTCAGTTTGACTTTTAAACTTTTACGTGAGGTGGAGGAGTTAAAATAATTGTGAATATTTTATTAATTTGTTTTTTAAAAAAAAGGTGAATTATAAATTTTTCCTTTTTAATAAAAGGAGAGGAAAAAAGAAAGGTTCGTAAAATGATTTTTTATTAAATATTTTATTAAACTTTGTTAAGATTAAACAATTATTTTTCCACATCATTTTTGAAGGCGCATTGGTTATTACAAGCAATGGTGTTTGTTTTTTTGTTTCCTTTAATGACAAAGACGCAGAGTGCTAAGTTCGAAATTGAGAAGTTCAATGGCAAGAACAATTTCTAGATCCGGAAGTTTAAGATGCATGATCTTCTCGTGCAACAAGGCATGGTGAATGTGCTTTTGGGAAAAGCAAAGCAACCCGCACCCATAACAGACGAAGAATGGGATGAGATGGATGTGAGAGCATTGTGTGCCATACGCTCGTGTTTGGCTGACGATGTACTGGTCAACATTGTTACAAAGAAGATAACAACCAATTTGTGGTCAAAGCTGGAAAACCTATACATGACGAAATCCTTGACAAACACGATCTTCCTGAAAAGGAAATTGTACAATTTGCATATAAAGGTACGAAAATAGTTGATCATCTAAATAATTTTAATACTCTCTTAGTTCAGTTGACTAGCATGGGAGTGAAATTCGAATCTAAAGATAAGGCGATTACATTATTATGTTCTTTGCCTGCATCATGGGATCACTTTGTTACCTCTATTAGTTTCAGTTCAATAGAAAGTATTGAGTTTGATGATATTGTTGGAGCTTTACTGTCTAAGGAAACAAGGAAGAAATCCAATCTAGAAACCTCTACATCTGAGGTGATGGTGATCAGAGGCAGACCTAAAGAAATAGGACATGGTCAGAGGGATTTCTCTCTGTCAAAGTCAAAGGGCAGAAAGAACAAGCTTAAGTGTTGGTTTTGTGGAAAATCTGGACACCTGAATAAGGACTGTTGGAAGCGACAACAAGCCTCCGAAGAAGACCCTCCAAAAGAGACGAAGGAAGAAAACGCAACTGAAACAAGTTCAACAACAGGGTCATGTGTGGTTGATGAAGTTTTATCAATTAGTATTGGTTCATGTCATGATAAACAATTTCTATTAGATTCTGGTGCTTCAAACCATATGTGTCTTCATAGACATTGGTTTATTACTTACCAGTCGATAGATGATGGAGTAGTTTACATGGCAAGTGATATTTCATCTAAAGTTGTGGGAATTGGTAGCATTCGAATTAAGATGTTTGATGGAACTGTTAAAATACTCACTAATGTAAGACATGTAACTGAGCTTAGGAAGAACCTAATCTCTTTGGGAGTCTTAGAGACAAGAGGTTACACGACTATTGTTCAAGGTGGAGTTATGAAGGTCTATAAAGGAATTCTACTGGTTATCAAAGAAAATAAGGTTGGTAACCTGTTTCTGTTAGAAGGGAGGACTGAATCATATCATGCGGCAGCGGTATATGAGAACGACAATGATTCTGTTTGACTATGGCATCAACGGTTGGGTAATATGAGAGAACAAGGATTAAAGGTATTAACTGATCACAAGTTACTTCCTAGTCTAAAGTCTTTAAAGTTAGATTTCTGCAAGCACTGTATTTATGGAAAACAGAATAGGCAGGGATTTAAAACTGAAAGATACACCACTGAAGGAATCCTTGATTATATCCATTATGATGTTTGGGGACCATCCCCTACTATTTCATAGGGAGGATCATCATATTTTGTAACTTTTATAGATGATAACTCTAGGAAGGTGTGGATCTATATGTTAAAGAGTAAGGCTGATGTATTTACATTTTTCAAGCAGTTTAGACCTTTAGTGGAAAAGAGCACTGGTAGATCCATCAAATGTTTAAGAAGTGATTATGGTGGTGAATTTACGTCAATGGAGTTTGAGAATTATTGCAAGGAATTTGGGATCGATAGACATAAAACCATTGCCTATACTCCTCAGCAAAACAAAGTTGTTGAATGCATGAACTTGACTCTTCTAGAGAGAGCAAGAAGTATGTTGAGTAATGTCAAATTGCAGTAGGAACTGTGGGTAGAAGATGTATCTACAACTTGTTATCTGGTGAATCAATCACCATCAACAACAATAGAATGCAAAATTCCTGAGGAGGTATGGACAAGTCACCCTTGTAATTATTCTAATCTTAAAGTTTTTGATTGTAATGCCTATGCTCTAATTTTGAAACATCGTCGTTCTAAATTAGATCCAAAATAAAAAAAGGCTTATCTTTGTTGGATATGGTGATGGTATTAAGGGGTATAGGTTGTGGGATCCTACTTCCCACAACATCACCATTAACAGAGATGTAATATTTGATGAATCAACTCTCATCAAATCAAATGTAGATGTTCAAATCAAACAAGAAGAAGCACCAAAGTATCAACAAATTCAGTTTGAAAGTAATGAAGGTGAACATGAACAAGTTTCAAAAGATGTTCATGAAGAGTCTCTTGCAGCAGAGGAAGACATGGTTGATAATGACAGTCAACAGATTGTGGATGAGCCACAAACTTCTCGAAGGAGGTCTACATGGGTCAGAAATCCTCCAAGAAGGTATGATGATTTTGTTTCATCAGTTTCCTTATGTACTAATGATGATGAACCTTCGTGCTATCAGTAATCCATGAAGGGTTTGAATAGTGATAAATGGAAAGACGTGATGAAGGATGAAATGAAGGCATTAGAGAGGAATGCTACATGGGACCTGGTAGAACTTCCAAGAGATAGAAAATCTGTAGGTTGCAAGTGGGTCTACAAGATGAAGAAGGGTGTTGATGATAAGGTGGAAAGGTACAAAGCAAGACTGGTTGGGAAAGGATATTCTCAGAAAGAAGGTATTGACTTTCATGAGATTTTTTCACTAGTTGTAAAGACTATTTGAATTCGAATTGTGTTAGCATTAGTTGCATTGCTTGTTTTGGAGTTGGAGCAACTAGATGTTAAAATTGCTTTCTTACATGGAGATTTGGATGAGGAAATTTACATGGAACAACCGGAAGGGTTCATTCAAAATCACAACAAGAAATTTGTTTGCAGGCTCAAGAAATCATTGTATGGTCTCAGGCAATCGCCCAGACAATGGTGCAAGAAATTTGACTCTTTCATGGTGAGTCAGAATTATACAAGGAGTGAATATGATCATTGTGTCTACTTTAAGAAATTGAATAATGGCATATTCATTATCTTAGTATTGTATGTTGATGATATTATTTTAGCAAGAAAAAGAATAACTGAGATCAACAAGTTAAAGGCTCAGATGGCTAGGACGTTCGATATGAAAGATCTAGGAGCAACAAGGCAACTTTTGGGCATGGAGATTCAGAGACAGGAGGAATGGTAAGCTTTGGTTGTCACAACAGAAGTATGTTGAGAAGATACTTTTGAGGTTTGGTATGAATGATGTGAAACCAGTTTCAGTCCCTTTGGCTTCCCAATTTATTCTTTCTTCAAGTTTATGTCCTAGTACAAAAGAAGAAAAAAAATATATGTTTCGAATACCATATGCTAATGCAGTAGGAATTTTAATGTATGCGATGGTTAGTACAAGGTCAAATATTTCACATGTAGTTGGGGTTGTTAGCCGATATATGGAAAATCTAGGTAAAGAGCATTGGGCAGTAGTGAAATGGGTGCTTCGGTATTTGAGGGGCATAAGTGATTACTGTATCACCTATAACAGTGGTTGTGAATCAGTCTGCGGATATGTTGATTCTGATTTTCTAGGTGATCTGGACAAGAGAAGGTCGACTTCAAGGTATGTCTTTACTCTTGCAGGTGGAGCTATTAGTTGGATGTCAAAGCTACAGAACATTGTTTCTTTATCCACTATAGAAGTAGAATATGTAACTGTTTCACATGCTTGCAAAGAGACAGTTTGGTTGAAAGGTTTGTTTGGTGAGTTTGGAAGGATGCAGGACAAAGTAAAGTTACTTTGTGATAGTTAAAGTGCTATTCACTTGGCTGAGAATCCAGCCTATCACAGTAAAACAAAACATATAGTTATCAAGTACCATTTTGTAAGATAGGTCATTGATCAAGGTGGAGTCTCTCTTGAGAAAGTGCATACAAAAGAAAACTGCACAGACATGTTCACAAAACCAGTATTGTTAGAGAAGCTACGATGGTGCTTGGCTTCTCTTGGCTTGCAGAAAAGGTGATGAACAAAAGGAGGAGCAAGGTATCAGGTTAATTATTGTTAAGGGGGAGATTGTTGAATATGCCAATGAATTTCCCAGATTTAGTAGATATGAGCATATTTAGTGGAGCCTTTTTTGTGGTAGTTTGTTCAACCAAATCTACCAATTTGGTATGAACGCACAAGTTTAGAATTAGTTATGTAATTAATCTAATTCTATTCATTATTGATCTAACCGGTAGAGGCATAAAGGGGATTAGAGGAAATGGTCTAATCAGTGGTGTGTGAGATGAGCGTGAACCTGTTGTAATCTCTTTGATCTGAATAATAAAACAACCGACACCTATGCTAAGTAACCCAACTTTCTGGAGAACCATGTAAATTGTTGTGTTTCTTCTGTGCATTCTTATTGACTGTCTTATGTGATATTTGTGTTTCTACATTTGCAAATACAACAGGAATTTCTGTTTTGTGAATTTTGGCTGCATTGTTTCCGTGTTTAATCTTCGTATGCAAGTGTTAAAATTCTATAGCGGAATTGTTAGTAAGTGTTATATCTCAGGATCGAATTCCGTAATACCTGAATGCCCCCTCATGTGCAAAACTAGAGGCCATTAAAGAAAATGGAGTAGATTGAAATTGCCATGCATACCTGATCCTCCTCTTTGCTTTCCAGGATCCTTCCACATGGTTAGAAAATCTGGAGTTCTGATTCTATTTTCGATGGGGCCTTTAGTTGCATGTGTTGAGTATTGAATGACAAAGTTGCCATGTTTGATTGTTCAAAGCTGTTTACTTTAATTTGCGAATTTTGTTAGGGTTTGGATAGATGCACGGGAAGAAACAAAGAGTAAGAAGCAACATCATTTCCTTGTCTCGTCTTTTTTGGATGTTTTAATGGAGAAACTTCATAGACAGATACGCTTACGAGAACCATTTACTTTCAGGTTTGATTCGTCTTCAAGAAGATTTATCCCATGATCAATCATGTCAATAAGAATATTCGGCCTGAATCCTAAGTCCTCTGACTGGAATAAAACTTCGTTTTCGAGCTTGAGAAGAAATAAACTGCAATGTGAACATAAGGTTCAAGATAACTGCAATGGGAACATGCACCGGAAAACGGAATATTCCTCGATCGACAAATCATCAAGATATTTAAGCTGAAAGACAACTCAAATCAAGATATTTCTGCTGAATTGAATCTCCGATGGAATGGTAGGAGAAAGACAACTCAAATCAAGATATTTCTGCTGAATTGACTCTCCGATGGAATGGTAGGAGAAAGAAAGATTAACCTGTTCGATACATGTTAATTCCAAAGAAAATGTGGCGGTGGCCATATTCCAAACATTTGTTATCTCCAAGGTTTTCAATGCACGCAGATGGAAAAAATCATCTTGCATAGTCTTGACATTCTTCCCCGTGCTGAATGGACGCAAATCCTCCCATGTTACCCTGACATGAAAAATCTTTTGAAAGATGAATACCATAAACAATCCACTGTTATGAACAATAAAAATAAAAATATCTGAGACCAACTTCACCATAGTCAACAAATAACAAATGATCCACACTCGTGCCAAACCAAATACTTTGAAGATGCTGATCAAGGGCAACTGATATTGATCGCGCCTGTTCATATGATAAATTCTACGTTCTACTCCATATGGTCTGTGTTGTACCAATAATTTACTTCTGACGCTCTAAGAATATGAATACCTACTTAGTTTTTTAATGTCCAGATCTCATTTATCTAATCATTCTACCTTTTAGATAGATTAATATGGAAATGTTTTCATGTAATATATATATAGAGAGATTAATATGGAAATGTTGTCATGTAATAGATAGATATAATATTTCCAGCAAATGTTGTTGGGTCCATGTACCCACGAAGATTTCATCCACACATCAAGGAATCAAATAAATAAATAAATAAGGCAAAATCACATAGTGAAGACATAGGTTTAAGTGATAAAATTTTGGTGAGGGAAACATTCACGGGACAATGGAAACTCATCTTATTGCATTTAAACAAATCTCTCCTTTAGTTATACAAAACTGATAACATTAAATGTTGCCACATTATTTTGCTGATTAGTTTTAATTAAATCCAACAATAGAATATTGTTGAAACAATCATGAACTAGCTTAACCTAAATTGGTGAATTGGTTGTCACATTCCAACAATCTCCACCTTGAAAATCAATTTACTTTATGCCATACCATTGTCCATTCATCACCTTCTCAAAAGATAAAGATAGGTGACCCTAGTGCTTCAAAACCGGAGCACCCATTTCACTGCTCGTCTTGGATTTTTCATGTGACCACAAAACCAACTACATGTGAAATATTGGATCCTCTCATCGCATTCATAAATCTTTCTACTAGCATACCATACACGAGACATATAACCCTTTTCTTCTTCATTACTTAGACACAAACCTGACGAAATCTTATAATGGAAAGCCAAAATAGATTTTACCGGTTTCACATTCCTGAGTATCATACCATGTACTCTAGTTGTAATAACCCAAAACTTACCATCAATCCCGTCTTTGTGTATTTCCATGCCCAAGATTGGTTTGTTGCTCCCAGATCCTTCATCTCTAACATCCAAGTCAGTTGAGCCAACATGTTGATCTTAACCATGACACTGCTTGCTACAAGCATATCATCAACAATCTAAACACTGGGATAGTGAGTACCATAAACACAATGGTTACATTCACTTCTTGTAAAACTTGGCTCACCATGAAGGAATCAACTTCTTGTACTATTTTTCTGGAGGCACATTCGAGGCCATACAATGAATTCTTAAGCTTGCAAACAAATCTTTTGTTGCGATCCCGAACACCTTTGGTGCTCCACCTTGAATATAGCATTCGAAACCTTGACCAAATCTAGCCAAGACTACCAAATGAGCCTTCACTTCTCATCTCCAGGCTCATTTGGTAGTCTTCAATGCTCCACCTAGACATGAACATTCACTTGACTAAATCCGGCCAAGTCAACGGTCATTGCTTAACTCTGGGCCCATTTACAATGGAGGTCATCAAGCCTTTAAATAGACTCCATTACATGTAATCCATGGACACCATACCATGGTAAAACAAAAAACATGGACCTAAAAAAACACACCCCCTATCACCTAGGCTCGGTAACATACGAGGGGTATGCATGCCTAATGAGGTCTTATAGTTGTATGCCCATTTACATGCAAAATTTAAATTTTACAACTCCAAAATAGTTTACAATTGTATATCTGAATATAAATGAAATGAAATGTTAACCCGATTTCATTATTCCCATCTTGCATATTCAAATACAATTAATAAACATAATAAATTTGTCACAGTGACTTTACCGTCACCATTGTTTCCATTGCTCCTTTTACAAATGCTTATCTTTCCCATTGCTTGACCGCAATCCTCCACCGTGTGAAACCCTTGTTGATTAGAGGCACACCCAATTCATGGGAACCCACTCAATCCACTTCAATGCCAATGAGGTTCTCTGTAACACACCCTACCCCTGAGTGACTTTCCTAGGGATGGGGTATCAAAATTTTGTTCTCCTTAAATAACCAAATTCTTCATTCAGGGTTTCTACCACACTTTGCTTGTCTAGAATTTTATAACCACGGTATCCATGCTCAAACACGAGCTCAGAACCAATGGATATGCCTTTCCGATGTTCTTCAGGCATTCATTGGTTGTGGGCCACATGGATTCCATGTGGATCTACCTTACAAGTGATATTTCTGAGTTCCTTCCTCCACGGTGGAAGACCATCCACAGCCCGATCCCAGTACTAAAATTACTCTCTTTCTCCTATGGATTTTGTGGAGAAACTCGACATTCGATGCTCCGGTGCTTCATGCCTCTTTACTATCTACGCACGAGACCACCTGGAGTTCCTAACTTTCGAAGTCCCGTGAGCTCACTACGTAGCTCTGGCCTCCGAACCGTTTGGTCTCTCTACTATACTACATCCCCGATCCTCTGGAGTCCGAAGTCTCAAACTCTTGGAGTCCCGGTCACCTCACCAACCACGTTGGCTAGGAAGACACATATTAGCAACTGACACGTAGGAGGGGTCAGGGTGACACATGTTACGTTCCCATGGGCCTATAGGGTAGGTGATACACATGAATCCGGGTGACACATGGTACGTCAAGATGGTGTCCACGTCACCCTGGGTGGCATTATTGTACCTCATCATCCCAGACTGATAGGATTCTACATTCCTCAAATCTCACGGTTGAGATCCAGTCACATAGACCTATAGATCTACAGCTATGGTTACCTCGAGGATTCTGCGTTCGAGAGTATTGTTATGCAAACTACTCTTACTTCTCGAAGCATCCAATATCCGAATTAAAGGGGCTAGCGCCACTCATCCCTGAATATATCGACGGTTGGGAGAGGCTCTGAAGGATCCCTCGATCTATGGTTCTGGGTCCTTAGCGGCTCCAGCCTTCAAGGTTTTGGATCCTGGTTTAGTTGGGGAGATAGGTTCACCCGACCACCTAGGGAACCGCCTATCGTGAATCAATATTATTGGAAACCGAGTCTCCATGTTACCTTCGGCTCGTATAAGGTTGGTAAGGTCAATCATACTCCGAAGTCCTGGACTTCTGGAGCTCCGAAGACAAGGAGACATAACTTCCTTAGGTTTGTTCCTGGGTATTGGTCCTATGGGTTCTTTCGAACGGATCTCGTCCGCTCGTCTTCCAAATGAAGGGACCTCCCATTTTGAGGATTCCACTTCGTTATCCTTCTTGATATTTTACCATGAACTGGTTTAGTAACTTGGTTCTGGAATTTCGATCGCATGACAAGGGGTCTAGAAGAGGCATCCTCTTAGGATGGATAGGTTCAGTTCATCACAATATCTCTCATTTGGACCATCTTACAAGCTCATGTCCCAGGAACCCTCTGGAGATAAGATGGGCATACAAACTATTGGTCGAAAGTGTAATTTTACAAGGAGAAAGAGGTATATACATATCATAACCATTCCACACAAAAAACATTTATAAATACACATATGTATAAATCCAAGCATTAATCCATTATTCCAGTTCAACAAATAAAACAGGTAAAGTACAGGGAAAGTACTTATTAGAACCAGAAAACGTGAAGCGGTTGCTGAAAGGGGTGCCCGTTTCCACCCAACCATAGGCTCAGTCACTCCAAACGAATTTACCACTAGCCACCCCCGAGCTAGACCATGATGCTCTGCAACATAATCCTTTCTTTCGGCTCAACAATAGTAGAGACAGAGGTTAGTCTCCTCCTCCCTTAGGAACTTGGAAATGGTTTACACGATACCAAGGAAGGAGGACTAGCCCCGTTTATTAGCTTGTATCATAACCCCAGTAGCCATCTCCCTGCGACCAAAACACTTATTTTCCAGTGCTTCCTTGAACCCGGAAGCTTCACCTCTCATATCTACACTCTTTGTCGGTCTTCCTCTGCCCACCACAACTTCCTTTCTTTCCTCTTTTGGCAAGGTTGCATGTGTCTCGAATTCCTAACCCATGGTCAGGTCTGGAAGCCTTACAAATGGGTGCTCTACCCCATCCCCTCATTAACTCTTGAGGAGGTCTTCCCACCTACCAGCGTGACTGTAATTCATTTATGAGTCAGAGGACTATTCTAGTCCTGAGCAATTAAATCCAATAAGGTATTTTTTTAGTGAAGGTTAACGAAACCATTCCTGGTCCCCTTCACCACCTCTTTTCATAGCATTCATGGTATTTCTTAGTACACCCCCCTTCCAACAGTCATGCAACACTTATCCAGGTTTCTAGTAAATAACAAAATTTACATTCATTGACATTTTATACAAAGGTCCATCAAATCAAACATTCACACATATTAAGTTTGCCATAGTCTCTTGTCCATTATAGTTATATTTACAAACTAGGTTAAACAAGGTGTTACATTCTCCCTTACAGCTTCTACACATCCTCCAACATATGTTATGGACGTGACATATAGAAACCACACTGGATACAAGCATGGCCTTGCTATCCAGTGCCTTAATTCCCATGTAGTATACCTCACGTTGTCGCACTGATGAATTCACCTGGTCCAAGGTTATGTCCCATGACTTCACCTGGTCCAAGGTTATGTCCCATGACTTCACCTGGTCCAAGGTTGGTCCAAGGTTGTATCCCAAGACTTCACCTGGTCCAAGGTTGTATCCTAGACATCATTGCCATGCTTCTCACCATTGGATCTTACAGGCCGTTCTTCCTTAATGGCTAGTTCTTACGCCTTACAACATGATAACCATCGATTTCCTAACGAAATAGTGGGAAAACCAAGAGCCTTTTAGACATATTCATATCAAACATATAAATTAAAATATATCTGTACCCCCTTTTTTAACAACTCGTGCAAAAAAAATAAAAATTGCAAAGTTAATACCATATGGCTTTAATACACCATCCAATATTTGGATCAACCCTCGATCAAATATTTCTCTCTTGGCCTCTACACTTGGATTAAAAAACTGGTGTCCATGGAAAATCTCAAGCTACCAACATGTTCTTCAACAAACCCACGTGATCTAGAACTTTATGGTGAATCGTGCCCAACATCCATTGTCTACACTTCATAGATTCTTCAATAAGGGATTAATAACACTGGTAAGAGAACCCACTTCATCAAAGAACATGGGTCTCTTCTCCTCCACGCGGGCAATATTCGAATGTTCTCCATTTACGTATGAAAAACAAGTGTGCATAATCATCTTCATTGTCCCAGTCGATTCCATCACATGGATCTCAACGTCATAACTATGCATAACGATTCCTTTGCAGACCTAATCTTGGCTCATGGATCTATGGGCTGATAGATCTCATCTCCTTCCAACAGCATGTGGCCTCTTCCAATAGCAAATCTCAAATTTTCTTTACAGACCCTAGGACGATACGACTTCACAGTAAAAAATATACATATTCCCACAGCCAATGTGATCGATCTTCTAGACAATGTGTGCAAACGAGGGTCCAGATAAAATATGCGAAACAAACAACACATTGAGGCTATGCTCACTTCTGTGTTATTCAATGAATATGGATTACATCTTTATATAGGAAAAGACTCTCTCGAGTTGTTTACATGAAAACCAAAGACAACTAGACTCTTAACTAAGAACTGATTCTTAACACACCTACAACTGACTCTCACAACTGAAGCTTATAACTGGTGCTT